>CM052139.1:4902435-4969601 GCA_028454255.1 Halictus ligatus | reverse complement strand
AACTGCCACTTCAATTATTAGTTTATTACTTTATTAGTTTATTAGTTTATTAGTATTAGTCAACTATAGTTTAGAAGTGGTCAATCGTGTTTCCTAAAAGTCCAATCTACGTCTGTATATAGCCCAAATTGCGAATTTCGACCTGATCGTGGAGTAATTTGTAGTATTCGGCAGAAAATTCGAATTCTGAAGCTAGTATGACGTCACAAGATGGCAGCCGCTGAGAGATTCTCTTAATTTCGAGAGATTTGGTGTTCGTATCGAAAAGAAGGCTCTATACAGACGTAGCAAGGACATGTACAAACACGGTGGTATGCATTTTTAACCGATTACTTACTTATATAAGACGTAAAATGTCTAGAAAAAAAGGCGCAGCGTAACATAGCGTGACAGTCAAGGCCAAATGCCTGCCGGCACACTTAAGACCCGTCGGATCAAGACCAAGACGGATCTTAAGTCTGTCTTTGAATGGAAATTATTAATTAAAAAGTCACGTGACTACTCCGGGCCCTTAAGAAGATGTCGGTTCGGAATGTGGCGCAGATTTCAATCGATCGATGAGATACTTTCGGTCACACCCAGTATACATTTTCCCCGTCGTCGTCCGCAATTACGAAGGAGCGGCAAGCAACGGCGATGTTTCTTCCAGTTCGTTCGAATGGTATTTCCCTTGATCGATCCGCGACAGAAGAAGATTGACAGAGTATTGTTCGCGTGGCGACTACGTCAGCCGGAAAACCCATTTCCCGATCAGATCCAACGGCGGTGTTCAGTATCGATCGTCGCGAGGCCCTTCATCG
The DNA here is from genome assembly GCA_028454255.1 of Halictus ligatus. NCBI lineage: Eukaryota > Metazoa > Arthropoda > Insecta > Hymenoptera > Halictidae > Halictus > Halictus ligatus. The sequence continues at coordinate 4,968,801 of CM052139.1, read as the reverse complement.
GCCAGTTCCCTTTCATAGGATCGACGGGACGGGCCTGTCTCTACCTTCGTCCTTCGTAGAAATATCTATACACATATACCGTTACGCGTCCCCGAGGACTGTTCACGGGGAGAATCGAGCTGGCCGATCACCTAGTTTGCAAATGACTCGGCCGGCGTCGATCCTTGATTTACGCTCGGCGTTCAGTCGTCGACACCCATAAAGAAGCTGATACGACGTCGACCTACAAACGGTTCTTCGAAGACTATGTCAACCGTCTTTCCAAGATGGCCTGACTAGACAATTGACGTGTACTTACAATTTCGTCCTACCTACAGCAAGCGATGTAAGCGCATCAAGATCTACCATTTGCTAACTAATTTATTTAAGTGTTCGACGCTTCATTTACTCACATGCTGAAACTCATTTGAACACAATATTCTGAGTACTTCTTTCCATTCTTTAATGCGTTAGCTGCCACATATTTCCAGAGATTCTTACAAAATCGGAGTAATTTAATTAATGAAAGCGAAACGAACTAAAGATCTGAAGAAACTTCAGTTTATCTGGATATGTCACAATAAAAATGAATGTCTTAACTTGGTCGAAAGTCACCGTCAGTCATATGTGAGTCACATGGCAGTTAACGTGTTAATTACGCTTTCTAAGACCCTGCTGTTTCTTTTCCCAGGAGCCTGGAGCCTCTTCAGACGACCTGCAACCACCTCCGAACTCGGCTACCCTTCTTTTGAGTAGTTCTTTTTATTACCTTCCCTCGTAAAATTCATTTGAGGCCTCGAAATACCTTCCAACTCTTCCTATATGTCATTACAATGACTCCGGGCCTAACCCAGGCAGTGCTTAGTCTGTCCACCATGTCTTGTATTTAGGAGTTTCTTCTGGAACGTTCCGACGGTCCCGGGAATCTTCAGCAATTCCGAAACCTAGAAATTTTTTGAACGGCTCCCGACACTTGGGTACCTCGGTTCTACGATCTTTCATCGCGTTCGAGATTGTGTTCTCGGAATTTTTTCGCGGCGCCAGGATTTGTCGCTGACGTTGATTTTTCGTCGAGAATTTTGCATCGAAAGTTTTCGGCAAAACTTGGGCGAAACAATCTGCGCGCGTAGACGCGCGTATAAAGAGACAAGCCGGGGCTGGTAGTCGGCAAGAGATTGACAGTCCATTGTCGGGTCGTATATGCCAACTTCAATCGGAAAAGCTATTTCCCGATCGGATTCCATGGCGGGGACTGATACGGACAAACGAACGAACGAACGAACGGCCAGGCGGAACGAGCGCGTCGCGCAACTATGCTATTAAATTGAATGACACGACGGGGAGTTCGAAGCTTGCCGGGTCGACCAACGAGAAACGGACGATGAAGAATACGCGAGAAACGGTAAGAAACACCGAGAAGTTCGTAACGTCACGTTGTCTGGCTCCGTAGACAGGCTTTGGCGCCGCTGATAAAGCACCGTGCGTGTCTTCGGCGCAGCCCCGCAGCTCCGAATGGGATCGTCACGCTAAACCTTTTTTTGTTCTCCCTATCTCGGCCTCCGACCACCATCCCGAAAACTCTATCAATACTGGCAGCGGACGTATCGCTGCGATACACACTCTATTCTCGCCTTTTTCCAGCTTGATTCGTCACTCGGCGTCAAAACGACGCGATTCGACCGAATCAACGCCATGGACGGACAAACTAGAGAATTGATGAACTGTTTTGTTGAAAATAGAGGCAACGGTGACGTCGGGACCGGCTTCAAAGAGGTTTCAACGCTAAACCTACCGAGCATGAACGCCAGGCTTACCGGGACCCGTCGAAATGACGGATTCTATTATTGAGTTGGGAACGGTGCATCCGTGAGGAATTATTCTACAAATTTGGGTATACATTATCTAAAAAAACGTTGATCAATTGGGATAGACACGTTCTTGTTATAAATATAAAGTAACGTAAAACGGTGCCTTTTAGTAACCCGTAAACCTGGTGTGAAAAGGGATCAGTATGTATCACCAGAATAACGAGATGTAATCAGTAGAGTGCGGATTTTTATACAAAATAAAAAATATTTGCATTGATTGCAGGACACAGGAGCGAAGTGAAAATTTCTTTCTTGCATTAATTATTTTATTGCACTCGAAGCTATTTTATCCCCAAAACAAAACATTTCTTCCGACCTATAATATTTACCTTCTACGTATATTTTTTCATGTTATACATATGAAAGCGATGCAATTTACTCGTACAATACTGAAGTGTTCAGTAATTTATTAAATACAAACAAATTTAATAATGTAAAAAATATTTTGGATAATGATAGAGCAATTTTTAGTGGCGCCTTACAGTCCCTATTCAAGTGCAAAGGGTTAAATCTTTTCAGTATGTCCGCTGCTTTAAATTGCGCTTGTCATTTTTGTCACAAATGCATAAAATCCGCAATCCAGTAATCAGAGTTGGTACGATTCAATACGAGCTTATAATTGTTACGAGAAAGTGGAGCTTTGCGCGGAATAAAAATGGCGCGCATTCCCTGGAACACACAATATCCATTTAAGAACGTCTTTTTTCCCATGTAACACGTTCCGTGCCGCGTGTGCGGCCGATGGTGCGCGTTAAACGTTCCATTCAGGCCGCGAGAAAAACCGTGTCACGGAACGTGTTAATCGCACCGCTTCAAGAAATTACAGGTAGCGGACACTATAATTCTCCCGGTGCGATCACATTGTCCCGTGGTGTGGACAAAATTGTCATCCCGGAAGAAATGGTAGCGCACGTGTGCGTCTCCATGTTTCGCCCCCAGGATTTCCGTTTCCCTCTCGCTGGCTCGGCAAGCGAGCTTTACTTAATATCGGGTTGCTTCTTTCTGCATCGCTCCAAGAAATTATAGATAGCGCAGACTATCATTTTGCCAGCGCTATCATATTGTCCAATAGTGTGTACGGATATCGAATAACGTGGGCACACAACACCGCGGTGAAACCGTAACCGCAAGCGATCTCTACCCTCGTCGGACTTTCGTTGCTTTCGCCGGCTTTTCGCGAAAACGCTTCCCGGCATCCCGAAACGGATTCGAGCGGAACAAGAAGGGCTGACAATTCCATTACGCGGCCGGCCCCGGAACGTTCGTTTCCGAGACATTATTGGCACGGGGCTGAAGCGATTCGAAACGCCACCGGCCTGGCAAGGAGCGAGAGGCGTCGCGCAATCATCATCCCCCTCCCTCCCCTCCGCCCCGCACGCTCGTAGCTCGCCAAATAGACGCGAACGCCGTGTTAACCTTCGATTGACGAGCCACCCCGGCCGGCTTTTTGGCTCCGGACGGTCCAAGCGGTTTCCGATGTGCTCGCGTTTTCTTCCCCCGAAGGATAACGCCTTCGCGATTCTTCTTCCCCGCGAGCACTCCTCGCCCCCCGTCCACGGCGTTCATTCTTTTATCCGCGCGGTCGAAGCGGGTAATGGCGTTGCAATGCGTTTTCCAGCTTTCTGACATGTTGCCGCCACGGTTCCATCCCTTGGGCTTCGACCCGGTTTCGTTCTATACAGGGTGTCCGAGAACGGGGCGGTTCTACCACCGAGGGTGAGAAGATTAGTCGAAAATGTGGAACAACATTTTTCCACCGAAAGATTCGTTCTCGCGAAAATCGTGACGTGCGGGGCGTTTCTAGATGTTCTTAAAGCGTTTTCATGCGTCTCGCGGCAGCCCGTTTTTCTCGCCGATACGATCGGCCAGGATAAACGCCCGGTCGAGCGAACTCGCTGCACGCGCGCGGCAGGGGCTTTTCAACTTTCCCGTCGGTAGCGTAGTTTCGTCCTAATTGCTTTCCCCGCTCGGATCTCGGCCGTGCAACCGATCCAGCGATCGATAACGCGGCAGTTCGGTCGCGCGATCTCGCGTGAACGCCGACGAATATCGACTCCTGGAGCCTAGAGGAGTCGAGCGGCCGTTCAACAAGGCTAAGGCTGTCGCTCAACAATTTTTTCAACGGTCTCCCGAACGTTCTGGACGGCCTCGTTGTTTCCTCAGAAAATAATCGCGTCGATGCTTTCGTCTCTTGGCGCGTTCCACTGTCGCCGCTCATTTCGCCGACAGCCTTCGCACGGGGTTGGGACATTTCGCTGAACGCGCGATCCATTTGCAAAGTATGAAGGGAAATATTGTTTATTGCGGACGTTGTCACTCTTACGACAACTTTTTAAAATTTCAGTACGAAAACTACGAAATCGCCGGAGCTTATCGAACGTTCGAGTCCTTCGAACGGTTTCTCGATTTCAAGATCGAGGAGCTATATCGGATAAGCAAACACGCGGAGGGGATAAGCGAAACGGTGGCACCGGAAGTGTAGTGGAAGAAGGATTCGCGTTCGCCTCGACGACTTGTTTCCAATGGTACGCATCTTCCTTCTCGCTTCCCGTTCGTTTCTCCGTCCCTTTCCGCCCCCCTACGGCGCGCGGCTCAGAGTTTCCCTCGCGCGAAGGATTTAATTTCCCCTCTCCGTCGATCGCCAGCCAGCCTCATTGATTATTAATGGCCGAGAGGAAAATCTGCCGAACCGACTCCCGGAGGATCCGTTCATTTACCATCCTCATGCGTCCGACACCCGTAGAATAAGCCCACCTACAGATTGCTCCGACATAAAGCGCGCCATTACCGTTTCAACGCGTCCGGAAACGTTCTGCAACGCGCGCACGCGTCGGCCACCTTTCGAGGAGAATCGTGGAAGACGGAAACTCCGAGATCCGGCTCGAGAATTCGACAATTGGACCCAAATATAATTCATATCGTGCGCATACTCTATTCGTCGACCTCTTGCCGGCTGACGTTGAATATGGAACAGCTGTGACAGTACTGATTCTGTCCTGGAAATTTTTTAATCCGAACGATTTTGTTATGAAACGTTCACGAGAGCATTCGTGGCATTTTTCTGATTAAAATGAGACCAAACACGGTATAATTCGGAGCAGAATCGCGTGTTTAATACACGATTCAGTAGAACCTCGATTATCCGAACCGATGGTAGCTGAATGTAACGCAACCCATAGGTACACGACATGATTCATTTCACAAATCAATACTGATTTAATCTAGCACTGTACCTCACTGTTGTAGGTAACGGTTCTATTATCGAAACAAATATATTCCCCTAACTAGTTCGGATAATTGAGGTTCCACTATATCGTGGATTACAGAAGTAAGCGCGATCGAAACTGTGTCGTGTTTGGACTCATTTTCATCGGAAAGAAGTCGCCAATGTTACGGTAAAAGTTCCGTAAAGATACGGTAAAAAATAAGTTTTGTCACCGGATCGTCCCATTTTTGTGGTGTTTCAATTTTTCATAGAAAGTGAACTTCGAAAATTTATCGTATCCAAACAAGTGGACATAGATTCGCCAAATGTTTACTATACCAGGTAACAAGAAAAACACGTATAAATAGTTTCATCTCGGAACATTCATTTTACAAGAAGATACAGCCGGTTCCTACGAGATATCTTTTTCGCTTTCAACCCCGAACTGGGAGCAATGACCGATGAAAGGCGACACTTACCCGATACTTTCCCAACTGCTGACTCTCGTCAAAATCAGCTTGTGTACAGTTGGGATAAGACTCTCCGCGAGTTAAGCGAAAGTGGCCGAGTAACTGGTTTCCGCGAGGAGAAGTTCGCGCAGGTGGCGTTCCCGAAATTCTCAAGATCCACGAGCACACTGTTGCGCCTCGACCGTGCTATACTCGCGGCGGTAAAGCATTTTAAATCCTGCACGTACTGCACTCTTCCCTCGAAATTGAAAACTCGATGGTCTGGCGTGGAACATCCTAATCTACCGATTTAGAAAAATTAACTCCTTCAGGCAAAATCCCGTCCAAAGATACCGAATCCCCGACCAATTCTATTTTAAATTCAATGGAACGATACCGTCTCATATTATTAGTCAGCGAAATCCACTGTACCAGCAACGAACAACGAACTCCGCTCGAAGAAATTCAATAGCATTTCGAGACCAGAACCGGTCTAAGAATATTCCGCCGTATTTTCAGTCTTCTCGTTGCTAATTCCACGCCGAGTCGAGGAAATTCGATTCGAAGTAGCCGGTAATATTATATTCCTCGACGCCGATCGGTGCGGGAGGAGAGTTCCGCACGGAAATGACATAATTATTCAATTATGGCTCCCGTTCAGTCACAGACGAAGATCCGTATAGTTTTAACGATCCCTCTACACCAACTACGATAAATATACGATGAAGCAAATGCGCCGCTATTCACGCCACCGATTTAACAATTATTCACCATGTTGATGCTGAACACTGTTGTTAACTGCACGCAGATCTAGTATTCATTAAACCCATTCCCATGATCTCCAATTAGGAGCATGCACATGTGCACCGAGCAGCGACATAAATGCAGATATTTTTCAATCGATCGTAACAATAATTTGTCAAATTTAATGTTTGGCACGAATCGTCTGAATTATTTAGAGCAAAAATTCACAAATTTGGAGCTTCAGGATAGGTTTGAGCAGCATAAAAAATTATCGTCCTACGTTACGTCACGAAAATGTTAATGAACTGATATTGTTAGTGTCCGTCGAGCGTCACGCAGTATTTCGGTAAATGCAAATAAGAAGAGGTGGGACGCCGAGAACCGAGTTGCGTTTTTCGAGCGCGCGCGACGCGTGCCCTAATGCAAATTATAAACGAATCACGGCTTTCTCGATCGGTCGAAATTGCCTAAATCAGAAAAGTGATCGGCACGGCGGTGGGGCCGTTCGGGAACGCGAGTTGCACGGGGGCGTTTAATTGTCCCGCTCGCAAAACTCGTCGGACGCAAAATTAATTACGTTGCCCGGGCAACGATGGCTAACGAATTTGATGCTCCGTAAGCGGTGAGCTAAATTACACGGCTGTTTTACTTCTTGATTTTCAACCTGATTAATGCCAGCACGAGCCACCGATACACCGACCGAATTTCCCAAACAGCTTTTCGATGCCGACGCAATCGGGAAATTACTTGGAAGTTAACAAACCTTGCGCGCTTTTGTACCACCGCCGTCTCTAGAGAAAAACCATCAAATGAGGGGCCATTTTCGTGACAATTGATACTCCTCGTTTCCTGTAATTTGCCATAAACTGACCAGTAATCGTTCCCAACCATCATCAATTGTACAGCGACAAAAGCGGTTTGTCGTTCATGGTTAACCCTTAGCACTCGAATGGCGACTCTAAGACGGCGGTAAAAATTGCTGTATCATCGTTCAAAGTATTTTTTACATGATTAAATTTGTTTGTATGTAATAAATTACTAGACGCTTCAGTATTGTACGAGTAAACTGCACCATTTTCGTATTGTACAACATCAAGACGAATATATGGGAGGGAAATATTCTAGGTCGGAAGAAATGTTTACTTTTCGAGTTAAAATAGCTTCGAGTGCAAAGGGTTAAATGCAGTCGCATTGCGTTGACGAATGCAGGAATTCGAAACGCGACAACGAAAATAAGAAACAATTGTCCGGGTCGAATCTGCCATCGGCAGGTTAATATTCCCGCGAAATTATGGAAATGCGACGAGTCGCGTCCGTTTCGGTTTCCGTTTGCCAACTGTTCGCGGCTCAATGCACGCGCTCGTACCTCCGCGAGTTTCGCTCATAATGGCCAAGTTCAGGCTATCGTAAACGTCGCCGTAGCGAATCTCCTCCTTAAGTGCAAAGTTCCGGTCAAGAAACGGCCGAGTGTCTCGAGGAACTGCGACCGCGGTTTGGGAACCGCGACAAGATTCTCCAGCGGAGAGGATTCTTCGGGGAAACTGCTGAAGACTCTTCGGAGATATTCAGGACGCGATTCTGAACGAGGAAGAATCCTGCGTAGAAAGAAAAATCCCAGAAAGAAAAGTAATCAACCGTTTATTTCAGAACTTGCAGATACATTGTGCAGCTCTCATTAAAATGACAAGGTAGTGACTAGACTGATTTCATGCATTTACGACGAAAATAGGGGTAAGCAGAATTTTAAGCAGTAGACACATTGAGAAGATTTAACCCTTTCGGTACGAGCGTTCAAAGCTCTTTTGTGTGAAAATTTACCGAAGCGTTAAATAAGAACTGTGCTTAATAAAACAACGTTTCTTCTAACAAATGTCACTATAGGTGGCTCTCGTAGATAGAGGCTGCCACATGGATGTCGGATATATCCGGCGCTCGTGCCGAAAGGGTTAAGGGCACCAGCGTTTTTGGTTTTAGCTTAATAAAATAATTAAAAGGAGAACAAATTTGTAATTCCCTCCTTGTAATCAGAAATTGTTTATTTTGCATAAAGATCCGCTGACGTAGAACGAGGCTTCGGATTGGGGAACTTTGACCCTCCGTATGCTATACCTCGGTGTCATTCCTTGGTGGGGATAAACTCCAGCGACTATGTACAACTTTATTCCGATATAAGATGACAGGTTTCATTCCGAAAAGAAGAAAATCGCTATGGGCTTACACGGGGCAGGCCCATTAAGGGCTGAAACGCAAGGTGGCTCCGATTGGATTGCGGAGTCCTAGGGTTTTCAGGATCTACGCAGGGGTATCGCCGGGGGTATCGACGGTTCGGTGATGGAACGTATTCGAGTTCGATGATCGCGCACGATCCCCCAGCATCGAGGGTATTCAATAATCGAGCGGGGCAAGTCTCGTGACCCGGGGACGTTTGTTTTCTTTCCGGGCTGGTCACGCACCGGCTATCAGACTGGCCCTTGAAGGGATTCCCCCGGCCGGATTTTTCAGGTTCGCCGGTCCAGCTCTAGGTTCCCCCAGCTTTTGCTCCGAGCATCGGCGTTTCACGCGCGAGGGTTGCACGCTGGAACTAATTTCACGGCGAGTCGGTCGATCCCTCTGACTCGTTATTAGATTTCCCGCGGCTAGTGTATACGAGCTGACAGAGAGTAAGGGAGAAAGAGGGAGATAGAGAGAGAAAGAGAGAGAGAGAGAGTGAGCGGGGATGTGAAAGTCGGCGAAGGAGAGATCCCTTTGACCCGAGACACGAGGAACGGGAAGAGAAAAAAAAAGGAGAAGCGGGATCTATCTAGTCGAGGGCGACTGGGGGTGGAAAAAGTCATCGGTTATAGAGGAGGAGAAGTGGCGAGGGCCGACGCGATGGGGGTTGCTTATGGTGGAGCCATGGTAACCCGAGAAGTACAACGGTGCCTCGGAAAACACCGGAACTTTGCTCTTTTATCCTTCTCCAGAGGATTTTCTATTTTCGCCCTTTTCTATTGGCCAGGCCTGTTGCCAGTTCGCTTCGGGGAATACCAAGGCTGTTGTTAACTTTCTCGGATGAATTGAGAGTTATTGGTGTACGTGTGTGGGTGGGGTTGATTCCTGAGAGCTCATCTTTCCAGATTGTTGACGAGGCTGATCAACTTTTTACCCCCAACCCCCTGGATCGGCACGCATGCTGAGAAACTGATGACATTTTCGAAGATAGTTCTATTTTGTTGTTCTGTTCGTTCGTTTTACCGGACCAGTCATAATGACTGGTCCCTAATTTTATCTATTACAATTACTGAAATTGTAAAAATGTTTTTGAATGAAATTTTTCGAATGAACCTCTTGATCGAAGCACATATTACAATAAAAGTTTTATGAAGTCGGAATGGGCACAGTCTTGTCACTGTTACAAAGCAATATACGTCAGTCGCATTTAGTGCCCGGTAGTTCTAGTGTTAAACTCGGCGTTTGACACGGAATTTGGCAATAGCGAGAGCGTCAAGTTACGGCACACCGACTTCGATGGAAACACGAGTGGTATTTTCCGGAAAAATATTTGACGGGTATTTTTTTTTGTCGGCCATGTCAGAAGCGTGAATGCAGCCGTTAAATTTGTTATCTCCCCGGGTGGCAATTTAGGGGGAGATAGTTGAAGAACCACAGAATTTTCAAGAACCAAACTCAGTACTGGAGGAGTTCTCGAACGCTGTCTGTTTCTCATTCATTTCAGACGAAGGAGTCTCGACAAACACTCGAAAATTTCCATTACGAGACTGCGGAGCTTTGGTGTAAAATAAAAATTGCATCGATTGCAAGACACGGAAACGAAACGGGAATCTATTTCCCTCTGCACGGTTAAAAATCGTATTCACACATTTTCGCTGTAAAATTCCACCCGTTACTGTTCAACCAGGAGACGAACCGTTTCGGCCATGATGTGTGCGTATAATAAAAAGATTGATCTTCGAGGTTGCGTGTGCCGCGAGCGAGTGACTCGTCGGCGTGCGCGTTAACGATCGTTGTTCGAAACGAGCACGCATCCCGGTGCTCGTTACGAGAAGTCGTCGAGTCCCAACCGAGTGGAATAATTTGGCGAACTTTTCCGAACGCGGCGGTAGAATGATCGAACTAACGAACGCGGACGAAATTTTCAATTACTCGTGTCGCATTAAGCGCGTCGGGGATTCGAGCGGAAAAAGATTGTCGTTTCGGCAGAGACACCCGATGGACCAGAGAGTCGACGCTCCCATCCCTACCCCGAAGCTTCGTTCCCGGTGGTCGAAATTTTCGGATAGCAACCTGTTGCTAGGCACCCCTGGGAACTCTTATCCTACCTACCCTGTTACCCGGCAACCCCTGATACACCCCCTCAGCCCTGTGTCCGCCGCGTTACGCGTCACAGCTTCGCTCCCCGGCGCGGCGACGCGCGCGGAATATCTCGGGCTCTCGTCTCTTGTGTGCCTCGTTTCCCGTCCTTCTCATGTGTTCGTTATCCGATCTGGGATCTTCTCCCGACGCTCCAACGCTGTATCTATGTTTCTATGTCTGTGGCTCGAGGAAGATTCTGCGGGAATTATGTGCGCAATCGTTCGTCTCGAGGAGGGCAACACTCCCCTCGAACTATAACCAAATTCTAGATTTTCAAGTGGCCGACACATGAATCTATATACAGGGAAAGCTAACCCTCAAACTGTAGCCGAACATTGGCTTTTTAATTTTGGCGAGGCAATATAATGATAAAAATTTGTTTTTTTTTTCTAGCGATTTTATTGACAAAATTGTTATCAACTTGTCCGCGACACTGTCCCGATTCAAACGATACCAAACACGACATCGTTCGAAGCACGTTCATTCGTTTAATTCGCGATACAGGAGAACCTCGATTATCCGAACTATTCAGTTGCCTTTTTATAATACCGGGTGCTAATTAAACTCTTCCCTTATTTGTCCAACGTATCGTGTCTCTCGTGTAGGAATCGCTTTATGTTGAACAATGGAGAATTTACACACCATGGATTCGGATAATGGAGGTTTTACAAATTCGTGGATTAAACAAACGTATGTGCTCTGAATGGTATCGTGTTTGGACTCGTTTTAATCGGAAAAACGTGACGGATTTGCTGGTGAGAATTTCAGCGAAAAATTATTCAAAATAATTATTATAAATTTTCCATGAATATCGTAAACAAGAATTGTGTGTAGGATAATCATACACGACGACACTAAATTTCACCAAACACTAGCTTCTTCATTTCGAAGACTTTCACTTTGCAGTCGTAGAAATTATTAATTCTCCGTCTGTCTCGCCCCCTTTATTACCTCCTCCCGTACTTTTTACGATTGTCCCTTGTAAATTTGTTTTTCTCCCCGAGCGAAAGAGCGTGGAAACAGCACACACGAGGGACAAACGCGAGCCACCGTCGCGCCGAGCTGAATTAATGAAAACTGAACCCAACCGACGATAAAATCCATCTCGGAGAGCGCCCGATGGAAAAACTTTGCTCCGTTCCCGGCTTCGATGGGACGTCGACGACATGTGATCGAACGGGGAAGTTCGGATAGGCCTGTTAACCCTTTTTTGTCCTTCAAGAGACTATAGAGTCCAGAATGTCTATAAGACAACGTGTCTCCTTAAAAAAAAAAAAGATATTAGTTCATTTCTTCTCATGTTACTTTCGACTTTCTCAACAAAATAGTATTGTCTTAAATGATATTTCACAGGTCTCGAAGTGTCCTTCAAATTCCAATAGACAATATCAAGCGACTAATTATATTCTACAATTGCAATTCTTTCACAAATAATTATGGAAAATGGGAAGGTTTCAATTGCAATGACGTGTATGCAAATAATGGGGGTCGTGCAAATTGTAATCGAAAAATTAGCAATATAGCGAAAGCGTGAAGGGAATTGCCAATAATATTATTACGTTCTACGATATTAATATCAATACCGTGCAATTTATGACGAAGTGTACCGAAGTTCCAATATTAAATAAAATATTCCAATATTGGAAGGATGTATTTTCGCATCGTCCCTAAAATCAAAAAATATTCGAAACAATTGAATCCCTGGGAAAGCGATGGACAAGCCTGGAGAAATTCGAAGAAAGGCTGCAAGACACCCGAGCTAAAAACAGTGGACCGGTATTGTGTTTTAGGTTCGGATCAGATTCGAATCGACGCCGACTCAAGTACGCGGATTTTCTAATTAACCGGAGCTTTGTGCGTTTTCCGTTTGAAAATGATGTAGACCCCGGGCGAGGGATGCCACCGGGGTTACAAGGAGGGTTGATAGAACGGTTCCGCTGCATCCGGCAGCTCTCGGATCTCGTTACGAGAGAAAGAGAGGGAGAAAAAGAGAGAGAGAGAGAGAGAGAGAGAGAGAGAGAGCGAGAGAGTTCCCTCAATCGCGAGCTCGCGAAATAAATTCCGTTGGAAGATTTGTTCCCGCTCGTGCTCATCCCGATATTATCCGATGCAATTTAACGTCGGCGCTCCCCGAACAAAACGCACGCAACGCCGAACAAAACGAATCTTCCTGTTTCGAAACGGTTCTACAGGCACGCGCTGTTTAACCGGGTTCCGCGGTAAAAAAAAAAGGCTGATTAAAATGAATTCGGGCCTGTGAATTTGTACTAGATAACACGTAACTGGATTATCGAAGTACATAGCGAGCAGCAAAGTTGAAGCAATCGAACGATTTGATCAGAAAATGCGGCTTATTTGTGTCTCTGCAAACAGTGATCAAGAATGGACTGTGGATCTCTATGGAAAATAAAAATTGTCTGCATCAATTGCGACAAATAGAAGCCAAGCAGAACTGTCGTTCTTTCTTTTATAATTTTAATATGCTGACCATAACACATTGATCTTCCTAAACTTTTTTAATCTGTTTACTGTTTCAAATTGCACCTGCTGGTTTAAATTGCACAAAATCCGCAGGCTGTGTTTTTCGATTAGAAAAATATTTGAGAAAATTCGATGAAAATCAATGCACTCGTTCGTTTCGGAATGTTGTTACGGGGAACCTGAATGACTCTCGAAGAAATAATAGAGGAGATAGTGTCCGTTAAGAAATTGTTATATAAACTGACGAGAAGTCGCGAAACAAGCGTCGAACGATGGTTTCTACGCAGGCTCGTCGCATCGCGTCGGTCGCGTCGCTGTTATTTGCTCGGGAGAATTAATATCTGGCTCTGTCGGCCGAGCGAAATTAATTTCGCTTCGTTACTCGCGACGTAACGAACTTACGTCGTTCTGACGCGAGTTGACGATGGAATCGTTGAATCGACGCCGGTCGATCCGCGATTTCACAACGGTCACGCGTCGATCCGACGAGAAAAGACATGGCGGAAATCGAAAAATTTCGACGAACCTACTCACGATCGTCGAGCAGAATTTATTTTTAAAAGGCGTTTCATTTTTTTTACGCGAAATTAGACTGTCCAAAAGCAATGGAAAATATTGTAACAATATTCCGAAACTTTTTTAACGTTTTCAAAATTTTTTCCTGTTCGGCAATTATCGCATTGCATGGAAAGGCTTTTCAACCAGCAAAAATAGCTGGCAAAAGTTGTATCGGAAAAATGGGAACGATGCAATTGTATACCACGTACCTCTCACAGGTAACTAATTACCGAAACTGCAAAGTGACATGGAACGCATTTATGAAAATGTGGGAGGGGGGAATAAAAATCTCTGTGACAACGACGCGGGGGAATTAAGCGCGGACAGACCCTGGCTGTGGAAAGCAAAGCGAGTTTAGTGAGTTGGAAAAATGATTCCACCGTTTACTGCGTGACTGTGCGAGTTGCAGTATGTGTGTGTGTGTGTGTGTGTGTGGGAGAGAGTAGTTGGTTCGTTTTCGGTTCTCTTTAGGAGAGCTAAACCGCCATGGGTTCAGCCCGTGAAACGTAATAAGGACAAATGGCCAGGACGAGGCTGTATAAAGAAACCACGGAGCTGCTGGAATAAATGGAACACACTTTAGAGGAGCCTCCGGCCCAGGGAAATACATAAGGATAACAAGGGCTCGCGTGGCGACGTAGGACAAGACCGAGGACGGAATTTATGGCGGCCGTTGCGCTTTCTTATGTCTCTTTCCACCCTTTCTCTTTCGTGCCATTTTAATAAATTAAAATTGACGAGTCGTCGCGGCAGCGGACTCGAATCGCCTCGGATCGATACTCACGCACCGAAAACAAATTTCTGTTCACGAATAGTAATGAAGTTCAGATATTGCGTGAAGTAAAGTACAATAAATCTTAATTAAAGCGAAGCTTCGAGTACAAAATGTTAAAAAATTGGCTAAATATAGTTGTGGATCGTCTGTGTGTACTGTATACTTGTAAAATGGGTCCAAGGGTGAAAGTACGCTGCAACATCCCGTAGAGTCCAGAACTTTCACAATGTTGCTAGAATATGGACTTCGAAAAATAAACTCGAGACTGAAGACGCAGCTGTTGCACATTCAGTATTGCTACCCAGTAGTCGCAGACTCAACATCTGCGTCATTGACTGATTTCAACGCAATTAGTTCTCGGACTGCAGCTGGAAATAACAATTGTACGTCCCAAGCATTGTACTCCGGGATGCATTGTACTTGAACACAATTAATTTCGTTGAACGTAAAAAGTATCATCGAGTGGACTCTCAACGTTGGCAAAGTCTGTCGGTCTCCAGCATGTTAATATTTCATACGGTTTCAATTTATTTTAATTGAACGTGCAGGTTGATTGTAAAATGCTTGAAAATATTCCACGAAGTTAAATCGATTTAATGGGACAGTTTATAGTCAGAAAATTTACATGCATCGTAACAATTATTCCTCGAGCCCTTTGACTAAAAACTCCGTTAGAAATCATAATTATCCAAATGTACGGGTCAGATTATATTCGAAATGTGAAAGTCATCTGCAAGGAAATCCAAATTTTATTCGACCATCTTTTTAACTTCGAAAAAATAATTTTCCCGTGTTTATCAAATACGTCTGACCACAGACCACCTTTTCTACTTACCCGGACCATTACAAGTTCCTTTTACCTGGTTAGTTCCAAGTACACGTTCGTACATAATGAGCGAATGAAGGTCTACAAGCTAATTAGTCGGTGTAACTGCAGACGCAAGTAGAAAAGTTCACCGATAGTCAGACGCCGACCACGTCTACTTCGGCGGCACGCGTGTTCGGCGAACTTTCTCTTCCCGGAGGCGGAGTCTCAAACGAAAAAATACTTTCGTATACTTCGACGCGTTTCTACGTAACGCTGGAACACGAGAAAATGGTGGAAACTGTACGCAAGACAAGTTTTTTAGTTTAAACCTCGGTCGGAATTTTCCCTGGACTGTATCGAACGCAATATGAATTCTTTTCTGCGATTCGCGGAGAAAATACGGGAAAGTAATTGCGGGAGCAGTCTCGACGATGTATAACGTTTCCCGGATTTTAGATGATGTTTGTGGGGCTGCCATGTTATAAACTACAACCGACTTTATATTTTACAATTACTTTCTTTGGGAGCCCTATTGAACACTGTGACCGAAAATTAATTTGGTCGTTGGACTCGAAATATGTCAATCATTTTCTCCGGTCAATAATATACAACGGAACAAAGTAGTAAAATTTGCTTCGCGTGTTTACCTTTCCGTAATTCGAGCAGGAAAAACACCCTACTTCACCAGCGTTTCGCAGTATCCTAGCTCCTTAACTGGAGCAACGAGCAACTTCGAACCACTTGTTAGTAGGCCGCTGTCTGACTGTACACGAACCCTAATCACTTTCGATAGCGACTGGCACGGCCCCCGACTGAGTTACGGTCGGTAGATAAGTAAAGTTTCGCACACGCAATTATTCATTTCTTTCGACGACCAAGCCAACCCACGCAATACTTCTCCCAGGAAAATCATTTGCTCGTTACGCGAGCCTTGTCTAGCTCGACTGGTTGATTCTGGCCTGGTGGTCGTCGGCTGCCATAAATGAACCTCGTCGTCTTCGCTCAACTAATACAGAAAACCATTTGCATCGTTAGCGTGTGTATGCGTGTTATTTGAACAAAAAATTATCTGTTGTTTGAATAGACCGCGGATCTTTACGCGAAATAGAAATTGTATGAATCGCAAGAGGCTAGGGTCAAGTAGGAATTATGATCGAACGTTTAGACGTGCTTAATTAGACGCTTCTCGGAAATTTTCGGAACAGCTGCAGCTATTGATTCCGTTAAATTCTGATTCGCGAGCGGAGCGCTCGAGATCCATGCACGCGAATTAATTTGATGAAAGCTGTGTCTCGAGTATTCGGGCACAAAGAGGATCCCCGCGCGTAACGAGCGATTTTCAGACGACGGTGGAAAAAGCCGACGGGAATCGAATAAACGAGACGAGGAGCCAGCCGGCACCGTAAATGTACGCAATGATAAATAAGAGAAACGCCGTCGACCACCACTCGACGGTAATTGGACTTAGCGAGAAGGTAAAAAAAAAAGAAGCTTCTCTCGATGAGGATCTGTCTCCTGATGGTGAGAAGGGGGGAGAGGAGAGGACGGATGGGGCGAGACATAAAAACACATAGGTGTACGTAGAAGACAGTGGAATAAACGAGAACGAGAGCTGGATCGCGTGACTCGTCGCGCTTCCGATGCCTCGGCCGATTAGGCCAGTCAACCTAACCCAATTAACGAGAAACTGTTTCCCTGAATTTCTTCCTAATCCCCTATTTCCACTCCTCCTTCTAATCAAGCGCGCTGGATGTGTGTATTCAACCTTCTATCGGCGTATTGGGTTGATTTCGACCTAGATTCTTTCTATTTTTACATTAGGTTGTCGCAAAAGTTTTTTTCCCAGTTTTTAACGCATATAACAGGGCGATAATATAAAAATGTTTAAAAACGTTGAAAAGATTATTTTTTTCGGCCAAAAAAATTAAAACACATTGCAAGGACCGGGGGGTTAACATTCGTCGAGGGGTTTGTTCCAAGTGTTTAGGAATTTTGTAGGACAGGTGCATAATTTATGCCTTGTTTCGGGCGCTTATCTTCTGCGCGCTATGAATTATTAATGTCTCGAATTGAATTGGCTTGTAGGGATCATGTTGTGAAACGTATAAAAGACCACGAACTCTAATCAAAAGCATAACTATTTCAATACATCACAGCGTAAGTTAATTTGAAAAACTGAATTCCGTTCGCAAGGGAAATACATTCTTATTGAACCTTTCCTTTGAGCTTCTCTGCAGAAGTAATTATTCTCCCGTATTTATAAAGTGTTTGGCCACAGAGCACCTTTTCTACTTACTCAGGTCGTTATAAGTTCTCTTTACTAGCCTCTTCACTAGAATGAAGATCTACTAGCCAATTAGAACGTACAACTGCGGGGGCAAGTAGAAAAGTCAACCGAAAGTCAGACATCCATTAAATGTCTCAGGTGTCGAATGAGTTTTTCGCTAAGACAACAGTTGAAGGGTAACAGTGGTTCTAGAACCACTGTTTCGAAATACACTATAATAAAACATTTTCTTATTGTTTTTAAAAATAAATTGTTCATTTTCCGAAGAAAAATCTTTGTTTCATTTGTATCTGGTCTTATCATAAAATCGACGAAACACGATTTTAAAGTGCGTTTTTATACTTATACAGTAAAAGTAAAATTAACCCCACATGGAGCAGGTAGTGACCTTTATTGACCCGGTTTCTGGCGGCTCAAAAAGAATAATGTTTAATTTGCTGGATGATGGGCCTTGTAGAAGGTGTAGTTCCAGAAGTAAGTAGAGAAGTCAACGAATAGTCGATCAATCGTTGATTACCACGTCTGTGAAATGAACTTTCGCAATCGGCGCAATAGTTAACGGATATGGTCGTACGTAGACACATACTTAAATGGAATTTTGTTTGTGTTGCAGGATGTTGGGCGGCGTGGGAGGCCGTCACATGTCTACGCGCCGGCGAGGCAGTAGCTCGCTGGTGCGTGGAGGTGTGGGCACCGCAGGGTACAGTGGATCAGGGGCTTCTGGGAATGCCAACAACGACGCGGTTGTTTTACCACCGGATGCGCAGAAATATGCCGCCAGAAGACGGAGAGCAGTTACCACCAGCGATCACAAGAGCTGCGCCCTTGTGCAGACTCGCGTCAAGTTCGGTGATATCATGTGAGTCCTTTCGGATCAGTACCGAAGTCGGTACAAGTAGAATAAGACTCGGTAAATATACATGCGAGTTATCTCTCAATTTGATACCGAAGTCGGTACAAGTAAAATTCACTTTACAGAATCCGCGCGCATTTACGTGTTAAATAACCCATCCGTCGATAACAGACACGCGGCTTCATTTATAGTTAAGAAGTACAGATTCTAAACAAGATGTTAACAAGATATAGATTATGAGTAATACTGTGTCACGAAAGTAATGATCAAGTTTCCAAAGAGCAAATCAAAAACTAACAAAAGACAAAACTAATTGAGGTATTCTATAAAATTTCAAGACAGCGCCAATTCTTGCGATAGTCGCGGAATTTGGAAGCTTCTTTCCGCAGTGCGAACAGCGCCGAACCACATAGTGGCGAAATGCTCAAACTATTCGTAAAATGTTACCGACAGTCGGTAAAAGATCGTTAACACAGGTGTCGCTGACGGTAACATCCCTAAATTTACTACCGACGATATCTAGCGGTTCATTTTGAACTAGTTAGTACCAAAGTTAGCCTAACAGTTTCAGCGTTTCGCCACTACGCGAAGTGGCGTTGCAGCACTCCTGAACACGGATTCTGATCAAGGATTTGAAATACCGACGGATTGGAGTACTCCTACATCTCGTCTGTGATATTGGTTCGACAATATGAATTCCGACCGATACGGTAGGATGTGACACAAAAATGGTAAGGGGGTTATAGAGCCCCGCGGACGTGAGACAAAAGAATACAGTGGGTGATTGGTCTACTCCTGTACCTCGTTTGTGGGTTGACCGTAATTCTGCTTTGCCGACCGATGCTACGAACTTTCGAAGTTTTATCCTAATTTTCAACCGACCGTCGATAACATTTGGCTAGCGGTTTGAGCGTTTTGCCACGCGTAGTGGCGCTATTTTTACATTTTCCAGAGCAGATGATTCGTGCAGCTTTCGTCATATGTAACAATATAAATGTCGGCACGAATCATTCGCGGTATACCTACAGCATTAATTTCAATACTCTAGAGTTATAATTTATAATTTAGGAGTAGTACAATATGATAAAATTATTCTTAAATTACTTATTGCATCCGAGAAAACAGAGATAAGTAAGTTCCCATCGATCTGGAGTTCTGAAGCGATTAATAGGGCCGGTTCGGTGCCAGATGGCGGCAGGCAAAGGTTGCGGCTGACCATGGCCGGGTATGCACTACTGCGGCTGAATTAAAGTCTAATGCATCGAGGTGTGTGCACTCTCGGCGTGGACGGGAGTCAGGTCCCCATTAGACTATCGATTGCCGTTCGATTGTTTGGCCGTTCCCCTTTATTTTTAGCCTGGACCGTGTGGCGGGTTCTGATCGCGAGCTTATTAATTCATTTACAATCTTCAACCGCGGCGCCCGATGCCCGTCGTCGTTCGTACGTCGACTATTCCGCGGACGTTTCCATCGACCGGCTTTCGCCGGGGCTACAATAGAATCGACGTCGTCCCGTAGATTTTCCGGAAATAGACGGGTCACTGATCGCCACCCAACGATCGGTCCTCGCGACCCCACGCAGCCCGGCCGTCCTCTTTACGAATAGAAAGACTCGGTGCGCCCGTGCAATTTTATCAGCTTCGACACCTGTCGCGGGTGACCGCTACAGTCCCTTATAAATAGCCCCCGCGAAAACCCATCGACGTCACGGCGAAACCAAGTCTGCGCTATCGCCAGCCAAATCGTCAGGGTTCTCGACCTCCAGACTCTCTTCGTCTTCGGACTCCTCACCGCGCCCCGTTTCGTCAGCTTCCTTTTTATGCTCGTTGTTAAGACGATCCGAAGGATACGGATTTCTGGAGGTTCCAATTCCGTATACCGGCGGTAGCGTCTCTGGATAACCTGGTTATTTTACCTTTTTCGTCAGTTATTATGAAACTGCACGCTTTAGGTCACTCTATAGGCCCCACCTCTCATCAACGACTGTAGACACCCGAAACTCGCTTCATACTTTGAAATTTGAAGTCTCTTATACTCTTCTCCGTTAATCATTACGAAACTTTAGGACTTTGGCTAGAATTGGTCACCCTTGTGGCTTCGGTTTGGAATCAGTGAGTCTGGACACCCAAACCTCGAAATTGCTCTTTATTCTTTCAAGTTTCAGATCACTGACTACTCTTTTCCGTAGCTCGAATCCCCGCATTACAATCTATTTTTCAAAAAATAGGAGGTTCAAAATTCACCAACGATCTCCGTCCCACAGTTTCAACCCCACTGCAAACCCTTTAGACCCCTTCAATCTACTAAAGAGACCCGAGATTCTATCTTTTCAATCGTTACGAAACATCAGGTCCCCTTGCCCGCTCTACCAAAATCGACCCGGTGAAAGAAACGACGGGGCCAACAGTGTTCCGGTCTGGGGGACAGCGAAATTTCCCGGCAGAGCCCGCGAGAACCCGTAAGATCGAAATAGAGCTCGGGGAACACCCCAGTGTCGGAGACACGTCGTCGAACGCGACCGCGAAAGTAGGTCGCGATCGAATTCTCGCGGCTCGGTCGTCGGCTGTTCGACGGACAAATTCGACTCGGAGAGGGTGCGGGGAGTGCTTTGCACCCTGCACCCTGTTTCCGGTCGCTTTTGCCCCCTCGTCTTCCTGACTATCCCCGCTGGCAAACCCGGAGAGCTGTGACCTCCAGCGAACCGCGCAGCGCGTGGCGAATCGGAGGAAAACCGATTTAGCGTTCGCGTGTCGATAGTCGAATCGTTTGCGGAGTTCCTCTGATCTTAGCTCTGCAAATTCCTCCGCAAGATTTTAGGAAAAACCAAGCACAAGCGGGCCTCGAACCCGCGACCTCGACCGGTGGAACTTCATTATTGTTATTTTTAAATTGCTCTGCATTTGTTATAAGTAGATTGCGTATCTCTATGCAAAATAAAAATTTTCTGCCTCAGTTGCAGGAGACAGGAGCCAGATTTCTTTCTCTAATCATTTTAGCAAGTTGAACATTACGATATTATCGATATTCTTGCATTATCATAATTTTTTTACTATTATAGACTGCATCCTCTCGTTTTCGCCATAAATTCATGAAGACGCCCTAGCTATAAGATATAGTAGCGACTTAAAAACGATCTCCTTTCTTTAATGATACTAATTTGTCGATGGTGATATAGTGTCGCTATTCGATTCAATTAATTGGACTCGGTACGATAGTGCAAGAAGGAGTTAACTATCTCAAATGCTGTAAACGCGTAAAATCCGTCAATCATACTGATCATCCCCGGAACCCTCGAACTCTCGTAATCTCCATACGTGTTGTTTTACGAGATCCTGTTTGCCGAGCATCTCGACGCCGAATCGAGCCGAACGGAATCGAATCGAGTCGAGTCCGGAGTCAGAGTCGCGGAGTCGAGTCGCCTCGGTCGTGTGTTTCAGGCTGGTTGCCGGCTGCCGCCGTGAATCAATACCCGCATTGCGCGTGCCACCCTTCCTTCTCTCTCTCCCGTTTTCTCTGGCGTTCTCTCCCTCGCTCTCTCGGACCTCTCCGTCCCACCCCCTGGGTTCTATTCGCTCTCGTTTCCCCTCCCCGTCTCGGTCTCCCTCTGTTTGCACCCACTTTTCCACCCTCCGCCACGTGTTTTCCTCCTCCTCCCTCTCGTTCAAGCCCGAGCCGAGCCCTTCGCTCTTCAACCCTCTGTCGTCGTCGTCATCGTCGTCTTCTTTCCTTCCCTCGCGTTCCCTCTATACACCTGTCTTCCTCTTTCCCTCTGTGGGATCCTCTTCTTTCTTTTTGTCTCTCTCTCTCCCTCTCCTTTCTCCCCCCTCTCTCTCTTTCTCTCTCTTTCGTGGCTGTTTCCAACCACCTGGCTCCGGTTCGAGGAAACCTCCAGCTCGCTACGAACCACCGTTTCCCCTCTTCGTACCGGCAGGCGGATCGCGCTGGCTTTTCCTCGTGCTATCGCCGCAGGGGGTGGCAAAGGGGTAGGCAGCCAAGGGGCGAGAACCGAAGACAGCCCCGAGGAGAGAAAGTGACGAGCATGGGACGCGTGGAGCCGGTGGAACGACGAGGAACCAAAGGGGAGGCCAGGCCGGTTGCCAACCAAACGGGGTTGCACACCCCCGGCCAACCCCTCGCCCACGGGCACGATAGTTGCTTCGAATGACGAATAGTAGTCGATCCTCTTTGGTTACTCCACTAGCCCAATTCGTTTGTTCACCACGAAAGAAAAAGATTCATGATTTAACCCCCCTCCCTCCGTGTCAACGACCAACATTTTCCACGATACCCGATGACGTTGCAGTTCATGTTGTTGCGTATGAAACGCTCGATTTTCAACAGCAACGTTGAACAAACATGACTTCTCGATGAATAGAAGTTGACCGCGGGTTTTATGCGATTATGACAAAATGGTTAGGTGCAATTTTATCACAGTGGGAAAGAACAGGAGAGTTTAGAGACGTCAGTGTACTATTTTCAGTTTGCCGAAGTTAGTAAAAAAGGGAAGAACTTTTTACTGAGTTCCTGTTGCTTGCGCAAAATTGTCGGGAGTGACTTGTTGGTTCACCCGAATGAAATTACTGTTACTAATGATCTATTAAAAAATCGTTAGCCGTGGACTATAAACTCGCAAAAATTATGAAATAATCCGCTGGTGCATCGTCGAGGAACAAGACCCGGCGAGCTGTAGTTCCTCGAAGCATAAATTAAACTCGCTCGAATTAGGTATAATTTAATCGTGATTCGGATCAACCGACGCGTTCCCGGCGAACGTTGTCGGTCGAGTCTGTCGATCGAAAGGATCACGATATAGACGGACAACGCGCGATGGTGATGCATCGAATGCATCCTCGTGGTGGTCACGTTGTCAAAGTGCACGCGTACTTGGGATCGATTTCTCGCCCGCTCTCCTCCCTTCGCCGCGCCACCACGCTTTTGTCCCTTTTCATCCCACTTTCGCAAAAATACTCGTGAATTCACCGTGCACGGGCCGGCGCGGCACGGCGAGGCAAGACGAGGCGAGGCGAGGCAGGACGAGGCGAGGCGAGGCGAGGCAGGACGAGGCGAGGCGAGGCGAGCCGTCGGCGCAGAGGACAGGTGGGGCAGAAGGGAAAAAACCTATTCCCGACTAGGCCAGCTGCCCCGTTCCCGGAGCTTCTCGTGCACGAAAAAGCGCAGGGACCGGAGTAATTAAGATAATTGGCCTAATAATTTTCGGCCGAGAGCGACGTCACGCGATACCTTCTTTCAACGTCGTCCGACGAGACACCACGATACCAGTCGGAGAATCTTCGATCCTCGAACTAAACACTACCCCAAGAAAATTCTTTCCCTTTCTCAATTTCCCTTTTTTTTACTTTTTCACATGATACCACTCCGCTGGTTGCACCGTAATCTTGGAGACTTGTGTTTACGAATACCTACTCTGTTCTCAAAACACGCACATTTATAATGTGCGCGCATTTATAATACATTTATTATACACGTCTGTCGTACATGATACTGTTTCTTGATCAAACTTGAAAATCAATTTCTACTACGATCTGCTATCACATTCGCGACCGCTGACGTGAATTCACGTCACTTTCAATTCTATTCCCGATTGTCGCTGACGTGAATCTGACGTTTTAGTTTAAACAGCACATAATTGCAACATTAATATTTCCAAATAAAATCATTTTTAGCGATACAAGTTTGCGGCAACCAACTTCAGAATTTTATTATATTCGCCGGTACTCGGTGTTAGAAACGGAAAAAAATGTGCCGGTCGCGAGTGTGTTGAGTAAACAAATTATTACAACGTGGCAGCAGACCTCCAAGCGGAATGCAAATTTTCCACCTGAATTGCGACAAACGCTGTCCAATTATAGCATTAGGTAAACACTCGTCTGAGGAAGTTCGTTCCTCGTTCTACAGGCTTACGAATTCTGATTTTATTTTCAATGTGAACTGCGGAACAGGGTCGAAACCGACCCAGCCAGGGAGGGTAATCCAGGGAGGATTCGTCGGCGAGCGGTTCCAAGTTCGAAGGTGCGGCAACGAGTAATCTCGATCGAAATAGTTGAAGACCCGAGCGGTCGTTGGCGGAGAGTACCCGATATTGGGTTATGGTGGCTGTAGGCAGAGCCGGCAGCCAGCCAGGCAACGGGAGCAGGTTCGAAACTTGGGCAAACAGCCATTAGTAATCGATACTAGGGTAAACATCGGGCCGCCGCTGCCGCCGCCGCGCACCAAGACGAACCAATTAATTTGCCGCTTAATTCGCATCCCTCGCGAGCTGCGCCGCGCCGGCGACCGCGCAGACTGCAAATGTTTGCGCGCGCGATCCTGCTCGCCCACGCCCGCGGCCGATCCGCTTCGAAAAGTTTGATCGATCGCGCGTTGCGCTGGATCGGGACCCTCTGCGACACTGCTAATTTTTCCGAAATTAATTGTTCCAGTCTCCTACAATCCTTCTTGAGGAATCAGTCCACACACTGTTGGACTGCAGATTTCCGTTCCTGTGCCGATTCGCCGACCGATTTCCGCGAACAGAATCGTTAGACGGACGCGGATCGTCCCGGGCCAAGGTTTCGCGGTAATTTCTTCTTGATCGACGGCGAATATGTTTCGCGGAACGCTTTGGACACTGTCCAGAGTGCGAAATCGCGGCGCGTCCCGGGAACAGGATCACCGTGCAAGAACGCGGAGACCTTTCGGTTACAGTTAAAGGATCGCATCCTTTTCTCGCAGTCCAATTGTTCTTTTTTTCTCTTCTCGATTCTCGCCCACTGAAATTCAATTGGAAGCTGCGCGTTTTTTACGCGACTCGAATCAATTCAAACCCCTCGGCCTCCATTAGCAGCTGTTCCTCTCTGTCGGCGAAATTTCCCAACGATTTCCCGATTTTCACTTCGTTTTCCATATTTCGACAATTCATGTAATCTTTCAATCGGAGAAAGTTAATGTTCGTGTTAAAACCGCGAAACTTGCACAATTTCCGTGATCTTTGTCAGATTTTGGTACGGTTCCAGCACAAACTGTCCAACTTGGAGAAACTTTTTTACTTTTCAGGATTTAATGATACAAGTGCCGTGGTTGCACCGATGCGATTTCATATAACAATGATAACGAAATTAACACAAAAATTCTGTTTTTAGTTTTCGGATGTACCTTTGTACCTACAAAATGATAAACTTCTGTAGCTAATCGTTCCCTAGAGAAAAAGAAAAATGCTAAAATTTTCCTGCTTCACACGAGACACCCCCGTTGAGTTGAGTTTACTATCGTCACTTGATCGAATTTAATGAATATCTGGACATATCGAGCCGTAGCAATTAGTTTCGAATAAGACCGTGGAATTGGTATCCACGTCCGACGGTGTGCAGGTCAGGCATCATGCAGGCTCTGCCTCGTTACCGGCTTTAATAATTGTGCATCCTGTTGCACTCGCTAACGAACGGACCCCGCTGCTAACCTTATGCGCGAGAACGCGGCCAATTTCGTCGTTGATCTGCGCGCTCGGAAAGGTCGGGGGTCAAAGGGCGTCGGAGAAAGTACGGGTTCCTGTAGAGTTTACGGGGCAAAGGTTGCCCAAAGTTGTCGAGACGCGGTGCTAAAGGTCCCCCAGGTTTTAATACCGACCGCTTCGAAGGGTTGCTAAAATTGTTTGGCACGTTGAACTATTCGGTGTCATGCAATTCGTGCGCCGAGCACGTTCTAAAATTTTATTTCGAAGAATTACATTGAATTTTATTACCCCTCCTCTAGCGTAACCAAACTGAAATATTATTCTCCGTTCAACAAGCTTCCCTCCCCGGTGCTATTTTTCCATTTTTGTACCGTGTGAGGTGTGCTTTATATTTCGTGAAAAAAAAGTTCGTTATTCGCGATCGGGGCTCCACATTCACCCGACACCCGTTTAAGGTCGCCAAGGGGGTTCGCGGCGCGACCTACGACCCTTCGCTCCCTCCTTTCTTGTACTGCGAAAGATAAAGTAATCGCGAAAGTTCGCGGAACTCGCGGCAGGGGTAGAGGGACGGATGAAAAATTCTGCTCACGAAAGCACGAACTTTCCGTCGAGCCGAACTTCTCGACGAGTTCCCTCCGCCGACACGAACAACTCCAATGAGCGTATTTTAACGAATAATTGTTTCGAAGACGACTGCGGAGGGTGCCCGCGCGTGTACGCGTCCTCCCCGCGTGACGTCTCGGAAATATCGCGAACGACGCCGTCGACACGGTGTGCTCGACGCACCTAAATTTGCTCGGAGACCACGCTCTCTACCCTGCTTATCGACTGCGAGCTCTATGCTCTCTCTCTCTCTTGGTCTCTCGCTCGCTCTCGCGCTCTCTTCGGCACCCTCGTACATACTCTGCTCCTCTTCGTCCCGCTTGCTCGCCGTGTTCGAGCGCGTACGGTTTAGTTCGACCCATTAATCGCGACCGTCCTATTTCTGTTCCGACGCAGTTCCATCCTTCGCACACGCGTTACACCCTTCGGAAGGTCGTCCTGCAACGGCACGCTCCCTTCGGGGTCCCGCTATAATAAACCTGACCAAGGCTCGAGAGCACAGTGGTCCGTCCACTAATCACCTACACGGGAAAAAAGTCCGAAATCGTGACCCATCCATAATGAGTGAATCTTTGTTACATCAGAAGTCGGAGATGTCGCAGTCATTTTCTTTCTCCTCTATGTTTATTCGCGAATTTTAAAAGGACGATTATTTTTAACCCTTTGCGCTCGAAGCTATTTTAACTCCAAAACGAAACTTCCGTCCTAGAATATCTCCCTTGTATATATATATTTTTTCATGTAATAGATACGAAAATGGTGCAGTTTACCCGTACAATAGTGGAATGTTTAGTAATTTATTAAATACGAACAAATTTAATATTATGAAAAATATTTTGAATAATGATACAGCAATTTTTAGTCGCCATTCGAATGCTAAGGGTTAAAATATTGGACCATACGTTAAGTGTACACTTAAATGACTTGTTAGAACAATTAG
This sequence comes from Halictus ligatus, assembly GCA_028454255.1. Lineage (NCBI taxonomy): Eukaryota > Metazoa > Arthropoda > Insecta > Hymenoptera > Halictidae > Halictus > Halictus ligatus. Next base: position 4,941,448 of record CM052139.1, on the reverse strand, counting down.
TTTTACAACACGACGTGGAAAAAATTCTGAGGGAATTGCAATTTGTGCGAATTGCAGAGAAAATACTAAAAGTTGTCATTTTCCAATATTTTTTTTATATGTGTCCATATTGCAAGTTTAAAAGAGCTTGCTTGAAACGGACGTTGTACAAGAAATGTTCCATAGACACAAGTTTTAAGACATTTATTGAAAAGATGACATAGGAGGGTTATGTTTTGTTGTATAAGACAATTTTGGGACCGAAATGTCACTCGTATCGTGTACAGACATTTCTATTTCTTGATGTTTTACCGCCAGTACGAAACGTACTAGAGGATAAATAAAAACGACACTGACACAAGCTGATAAGACAATGTCACTGACAAAAAAAAAATCTACTGACAAAACTCTCTCGTGCTTGACTATTTCCTTGTAAAACTTTTACTGCCACATTCGTCACATTTTTCTGATTGAAATGATACCAAAAACGATGCAATTGAGAGTGTATTTGCTTATTTAATCCACGATATAGTGGAACCTCGATTATCCGAACCTCTAATTCTTTACTCGACATTAAAGATATTCAACGGTGAAAAATATGACGATTTTAAGTCGAATAAATATTACGTGCATATTAATAGTTGTACAAAAATCCACAATACAACTGATCGAGTTAAATAAGACATTCCAGAAGCTTAATTTTCCATGAAACACGCTGGAAAAAATCAATGGAATAAATTCATTGATTAAACACCAACAGAGTTTCGTTAAAAACCGCCGTCGACTTAAATGATGCAGGAGAAACGTCCTGTACCGGCCGCTGTAGAATTAAATAAAGCAGAAGCGACATCGGAGACGCTGGAATCGTTCGAGAGCTTCTGCAGAATCGATTGAACATTAAAACATGAATGAAAGGTGTGCTCAATGGAGTGAAACAAGAGCATCGGTATCTCGTCACAGGATTTCGTTTAAGGACGCGTGTAAGGCTTGCCATTAGCAGGCCGTGCAGCAGACGCCGCGTTGAACGTGCAACGTCTTCGTCCTTAAAGGGATTCGAGCGGCACCCCGCGACTGTTCGGCGTGTCCGAGGGAGGATGATATTCGAGCGAGAGAATTTTAATCGAATCATTCGATCGGTCTGTCAAAGCTTGCAGGTGACGTCAGGTCGCGCGGCACACCACGGCCGATCGAGCAGCTTGGTCTAAAATCGTCCACGGTGAGAAAGAGTGCGAGAGAGAGAGAGAGAGAGAGAGTGCTCGCTTCGTTGACTCGATATCGATCGATCTGCGACCGGATCGTGTGCCTCGCCTTTCCTTTCTCGCCTCCTCGGCCACGGAATCTCGCCCCGTTCGAGGGCACCGCGCGAGAAAAAGACTGATCCGATTTGCCGCCGGAATGAAAATCTACGTTTTTCCGTTTACTTTCGCCGATAGAGTCGATGATTTTTGGAACTCGGATAAACACGAGTGCAGAACGAAAATTATAGACCGTGCATTCGATTATCCCCGAGGGAAAGATCTGCGAGCGATCGAAAGAGATCCTCCATTTTGCTTACTGTAACAGTGTGCTCCAGCTGGTTTTATTGCTCTCGACGTCGACGGGACTAGCGCACAGCCCAAGAGGGCAATCTTCCTTCGTGCAGCTTCATCTAGATGTCCTCTAAAAATCTAGATCCGAAGGCAGGTATGACTACTCGGAGCTTTCCTGTTCGAATCAGTACAGTTGGATCCTGACGCGTGGTTTACTCGATTCGAGTGGATCCAGGATCGTAATCCTTAAGCCAATGATGCTTAGTAAATGGTTTGAGGATCACTTTAAAACTGAGCAGAAAGACTGCTTAAGAATATGGTTGTTATCAGGAGTTATAACGAAGCGTTTAGAAACTCTTATTGCCAACTGAACAGTAAAATGCTGTGAGGAGACTGTTCCAAAAGTATTGTAAAGGATCGTGATCCTGAAAAATCAGATTCTAGTCTCTAACGAGAATCCGCTGATTTACGATCCATTGATCCTCGCTCCGGGGGGCACATGCTTCAGAGGGCCAGGGACGTTAAAGGTAGAAACGATCGAATGAACGTTTGCAACATCGACCAGGACAGGAGACTATCCGTGTCAGTCGTCGGGGCCACGGCATTGCCCCGTAGGGCAAATCGGCGCCCGTGGAGCGAAAACAAGGACGTATTCGCGGATCGGTAACCGAGACCGTGCAACCAACACGCCGAAGAAAAGTGGAGCGGATTCTATGACCTGTTTTCACGTAACGACTTCATTGTTCGCTCGCGGAGCGTCGGTGTAACGAAAGGAAAACGGCGCGGTGCGGTGCGTTGCACCGACACCGGCATGAAGAGAGAGAGAGAAACGTAGGGGCGTGCGCACAACCGTGGCACGGCCGGGGCTTCGTAAGTCAAGTCATCTGAACCCCGTCAGCTTCGTCATCTATTGGTCTTCTAACGTAAGGGCTGCGCTATGCACGGCCGGAGCGGTGCCAAACGGATTTACGTCTCCTTATGCCGACGGATAGAGAACCATAAGGTTTCCGCGTGGTCCCCGGTCTCTTTCGCTTTCGATCGGTCATTCGCAAATTAATCTTCTCCTCTCACTCACTCTCTCTCTCTCTCTCTCTCTCTCTCTCTCTCTCTCTCTCTCTCTGTCTGTCTCTCTGTCACACACTCCTTCTCACGTTAACCTGCTTACCGGTACACGTGATATGCGTGCACTGGTTCCGACGAACTTCTGCCGAGTCGATCTTCGCCTCCTTCTTCGAGATATCGGCCAATCGCGGACTTCCTCGCGCTCATGCTTCTCCGTGTGCACCGTCCTCTCTGATTCCGGTGGCAATACTATTGACAGTAGTCTGGGAACTTCGGTCCGGTATCGACAAGCATAAAAATAACAGCAGTATTGGGCAGAATTTGCTCGTGGATCACTGAAAGTCACCATTCTACATATTATTTTGTGAAAATAACAAGAACCTGACTATCCAAATTTATAGACATTTTGTACAAATAATATATACCTAAATGAATACACAGGACCACCAGGAATACCATTAACTATACAGAGTGTGGCTGTGAGAATTACTATATGAAACAACTCGGTAGGAGAAACTTTTTAAGGGATTCGGAGTTTTTTCGAGGTCGACTCAAGGTCATCATATTACAGATCCTTGAATTCGTGGTTCCATCGGTGACCGCGTCGTATCGAAACGAAGTTTCATTGACTTTGAACAAGTCAAGGTCACTTTGATGTCTCAAGAAAATTTTGACATTGTCTCCTTGAAATATTTTGAATGTGTCAAAAATAGTAGGACGATATTACGTTCTCCTGAAGATCTTGCAGTTCTCTGCTTCTTCTATTCGTTTCTGTGATAAATGTATAAAATCTGCATTCTGCTAATTATTGTACTGGCCAAATGCAACCACGACGGTTATGTATACGAAAGATCTAGGTGGAGAATCTAGCAAGGGCTGGAAAAAGAGGCTAGCTTCTCGGGTTCGATCGGAGAGAGCTGCATCTCTGGTGTCCCAGGCAAGCGGCTTTCCATGTCGTATTTCTAATACAGATTTATGGGGCCTAGAGATGGAAAGCGGGACAGAGAAGGTGAGGGAGAAGGAGAGAGAGAGAGAGAGAGAAAGAGAGAGAGAGAGAGAAGGTCTAGAAGAAGCGTTAGCCGGAGCGACGTTTTATTTCTCGGGAATAAAATCCCGTAGCCGGACACTCGTTACCGGCTGGCGTCTTATTAGGAAATATCATTCCCTGAAGAGGCCACGCGAAGCTGAGGATCGCTGGCGCAGCTCTAGCCAGGTTTAAAGACCTCGGATGGTCCCACGATTCTTCCTGAAACCTAACCTAGACCCGACGACCAAATATGCCAAACATCAGCCGTATTAATCACTTTCGTCTTACAGCAAATAAACAATTATAATTTCTTTAAATCGAAACGATTACACCCTTTGAGACTGTCAAATGACCGATTTAATATATTACAATTATTACAATTGTATACATATATTTTTCGGAGACGAAATTACCTTGAATTTGTCGTAATACAAATTACGGACAACCTAAGTGAATGTAATGTTACAATTTCTACTATCAACAATTGTCTGCAATTCTTGCTGGGTTCAGTGTCAAGAGGATTTTCAATCATTCTGTTGAACCAAAAAGAAACTTAAACATCTTCTTCCCCATAAAAATGCCAAACAAAATTATTAGATTATTTGTTAGTGGGAATGATTCGTGGGTTTACGATTGAGGTTGCTATGGCTGTTAAAAAATTCATCAGCCACAGATGATACACATTCGAAATTTATGAAACGATTGCAGGTAGACAATGCGCTAATGCAAATTGTTTGCACTGAAGAGACAGGGGATCGAGCGAAACGTTAATAACTCGAAAATAACGAACAGTATCCGGTCGACAGTCAATACCGAATAAATCTGATTAATTGCCGAGCAAATTAATGGGAGCTACTCGCGGGCAGCAGTCGAATGGAATATATTCGTTATTTTGAACAACTATTGCCAAACAGTAGTCAGACCTTCGTTGATGGGATCGCGAAACTCTCGTTGTCGAGGGCCGTACTGCTCCGGGGCCGGGGGCTGCGAGGAAAATAGGGGGGCGAGAGGGTTTCGGGGCCGATAGAAGGGATGGGAGGAGAGAGAGAGAGAGAGAGAGGAAATGGAAAAGACGGAAGAGATGGCAGAGGAGAAACGTAGGTGGTGGACCTGCCTGCAGCCGGGGGTTGGGAGAAAATGTGGGACGTCGAACTCTCCTGGACTGCCTACCCGGCCACCCCCTTGCACCCACCCACCCCCAAACACCCCTTTATCCTCCCTTCGCCTGCAAACAGCCACCCCCGCTCGTTTCATCCACCCTTACCCTATCACCGTGGCTCTATTCACCGTATCCGCGCGTAGATGACGAGAGATCTGACTTGGGCATTATCCAAATAAACTATTTGGAAAATAATAGTTCCGATAATACGCGAGGCGTGATCAAAAAGTACTCTGTCAAATCTTTCTCTCTCTCTCTCTATTTGCGAATTTTCATCGGACATTTTAACGCGTGCTGCAATTTAGCAGAAGATCGCGCGCGATTCGACAGCGTGCCCAAAAATGGACAGGAAATTGGATTCGAAAAGGTTCTATCAACCATCCAACGAATCTGACTTCCTTCGTAGCAGCTCCATTCCGCGTTAATACAGCGGACTGCAACAGTTCCTTCAACTAGTTGTTAGAAATCATTCTCCTCGCGTCAGTTTCCTCGCGCGAGGCGTCCGCCGTGCTCCAACCGCGAACTTCTTCCGCGGTGTCAAAGCGTCGCCTTTTGAACTTCGATTTCGGAGACAAGGAGAACTTTCGAGGAATGGTCGCCCTGAAGCAGTTTGAACGCGTCCGTGCCACGGACCTTAGCGATTTCACTAAAAAATCTCCAGCCTCGTGAGAACACGGTTCAAATTGTTTTGTAACGCGTGTCGAGACGTCCGCAGGTCGATGAGATTTGAGAATCCGGCGCAGAAGAGTTCGGAGAAGCGATCGACGGAGCCGTAAAACTTTATCCGGTGCCTCCGCGTGGAAATCATGAGCGACAATAAAGCCCTAATCACTGTCGGCAAGTTTTCCCGCGAATTCGCCCAAGTACAGTGTCACGCGGGGGATTCAGGTTTGTCGTGTCATTGTGCGGCGGTGTATAGGTGAAACGGTCCCGCAAAGCAGCGAAGATAACGCGTCCCGTCGGTGTGTGTCCCGTGGATTTCGAAACGGTCGGTTAATTCGGAATTACGTCGGAAGAAAACGCGGCCGGAGCCGCTCTGCGGATCGACGTCCGCCCCCGCACACGGGCCACAATGCCGCTCAATAAACTGGCCATTTATAGGTTTTCCATTGCGACCGGTGATTGAAACCAATTCGAGTGGCGCTACGAACCGATTCGGAAGGATGCGATAAAAACTTCTCCGAACGACCAAGTATAATAATCACGGAGCTTTGTTGGAGGTAATAGAACGAGAAGAAAGAGAGAGGGGGGGGGGGGGGGGAGGAGGGAGGGAGGGAGAGCGATAAGTGGGAGTCCGCGAAAGGGCACGTAAAACGAGACAATGCGTCCTCGCCTAGTCGTCCAGATGGATTTTCAAGCGAACTGCTAGGCCGCCCGCCCACGGTTATTAGTTTTCCGTTTCGCGCACGGTCGATAGACCGTTCACGATTTTCCGGTACGCTAGCGATCTCTCTCCCCCTCCCTCTCTCTCTCTCTCTCTCTCTTACTCCCACTACCTCTCTTGCTCTTTCTGGCGCTCGTCTCTGTCTACTTATTGCTGGAAAATAACGGCGACGCACGGTCACTGGTTTTCTACAAGCACTAGAGTCTATGAGTGATTACTGCGGGTTCGGGACCGTTCGAGGACTAGTATAGGGGCGGTCGGCGTTCTGAAGGTATAGTTAATCTTGTTTATGCTGATTTTAGAGCGTATGCAAAAGTGGGTAATGATCTGTAAATAGGGTGGACAAAGATTCATGACTGCGTGGAGACTATTAGTAGCGGATGCTCTTTTAATGTGATCTGATATAAAAATACGGTAATGCTCGGTTAATAGGCCCGACTCTAATGCAGGAATTCTTAGAGATTTTGAAAGAGTGATCTGTAAATAGGGTGGACAAAAATTCATGACTGCGTGGAGACTATTGATAGCTGATGCTCTAAGAGTAGACCACTTTTAACGTGATTTGGTATAAAAATACCGTAATGCTCGGTTAATAGGCCGGACTCAGATTTAGGACTTCTTAGAGATTTTGAAAGAGTGATCTGTAAATAGGATGGACAAAGATTCACGACTACTTGAAGACTATTGATAGCTGATGCTCTAAGAGTAAACCTCTTTTAACGTGATTTGGTATAAAAATTCAGTAATGCTCGGTTAATAGGCCGGACTCTGATGCAGGATTTCTTAGAGATTTTGAAAGAGTGATCTGTAAATAGGGTGGACAAAAATTCATGACTGCGTGAAGACTATTAGTAGCGGATGCTCTAAGAGAGAACCTCTTTTAATGTGATTTGACATAAAAATACGGTAATGCTCGGTTAATAGGCTGGACTCTGATGCAGGACTTCTTAGAGATTTTGAAAGAGTGATCTGTAAATAGGATGGACAAAGATTCATTACTGCGTGGAGACTATTGATAGCTGATGCTCTAAGAGTAAACCTCTTTTAACGTGATTTGACATAAAAATACGGTAATTTTCAGTTAATAGGCCGGACTCAGATTTAGGACTTCTTAGAGATTTTGAAAGAGTGATCTGTAAATAGTGTGGACAAAGATTCACGACTACGTGGAGACTATTGATATCTGATGCTCTAAGAGTAAACCTCTTTTAACGTGATTTGACATAAAAATACGGTAATGCTCAGTTAATAGGCTGGACTCAGATTTAGGACTTTTTAGAGATTTTGAAAGAGTGATCTGTAAATAGTGTGGACAAAGATTCACGACTACTTGAAGACTATTGATGGCTGATGCTCTAAGAGAGAACCTCTTTTAATGTGATTTGACATAAAAATACGGTAATGCTCGGTTAATAGGCTGGACTCTGATGCAGGACTTCTTAGAGATTTTGAAAGAGTGATCTGTAAATAGGATGGACAAAGATTCATTACTGCGTGGAGACTATTGATAGCTGATGCTCTAAAAGTAAACCTCTTTTAACGTGATTTGACATAAAAATACGGTAATGCTCGGTTAATAGGCCGGACTCAGATTTAGGACTTCTTAGAGATTTTGAAAGAGTGATCTGTAAATAGTGTGGACAAAGATTCACGACTACTTGAAGACTATTGATGGCTGATGCTCTAAGAGTAAACCTCTTTTAACGTGATTTGACATAAAAATACGGCAATACTCGGTTAATAGGCCGGACTCAGATTTAGTACTTCAAAGTGAGTTTCCAAGACAGTATAAACGGGATTCCCCCGGATTCCATAGAAAGATGTTTTTTCGCGGAGGTTTCGCCGGACCGGTCGATAACCGGTGGCCACCTAATTGAGCGGACATCTCGCGCTTCGAACCTGTCCGCCGTTAGAACGGCGTTCGGAGGCCGTTGAACACGGCGAAGGGCCCGGATCGAAGGGAAACGGTCGCCGAGGGAATGAAATACGATCGGCCCGGCTGATTTACACGTTTTCGTCGAACACACGGGAGTGACGTCAGCTGGACGACGCGATCGATGTTATCGCTCCCGGTGATATCTCGGTGAAACCGTTGGGACCGTCGCTCATCGATCTGTTTTTCCATCGCGGCCGCTAAAGACGACACAAATACACTCTATTTATAACCATAAACAGTCGGACGTCACACCCTGTGACGAACGCGCTTGCGAGAGCCTCGGGGGAAAAAAATGATCGTGTCCGACCACGGCTGGGTAATTCTAGTTTCGGGACGTCGTGGAATCGTCCCGCGCGAAACGACGACTTCTACGGGAAACGATTCGTTGTTCGTTGTTGACGAACCGGTCTCTATTTCGGTTCAGAACTTGTCACAACATCGTTAAAACGTCGTTACAAGGAGATCGTTCCAGTAGTCTCAGCCATTTGAACCCGATAGTCAGCCATCCTCTAATTATTAATATACTATTCTCGAAACCCTTTATACGACCGCACGAAGCTACTCATTGGGAACGACGAATAGACTGACCTTTGCACTTCTTCTAATAAGAGTTAGTGGATAATTTTTGATTCTCTAGTGCCCCGAAGTAAAATAAAATTAAGAAAAATGAAATGAAATGAAATTGAAATATTTTTCAATTTTCTTTCAATTGTCTGGGAATGCTTCAACGAACTTTTGTCTTTTTGGCGGTGCGAAGAGGGTGCCAATTCATCCCCCGTTAACAATTTCACCCAGTTGATTCCCCTAAAATCCGCAGTCCACCAAAATAGCAATTTGAAAGCGCCGAGGAGACGCTGTTGAGGGGTAAGTTAAAAAATTTTCCGAGCGAGTAATCCTGGTCTCGCCGCCTCCGAAAAACTGGGAATTCGATCGGGACACTGTCGGGTAGCAGACCGAGCGGAGAAGCGCCGATAAATGCACCCTCGAAGCCCGTTTCGCGAGGGGTGTATGGGGGTTTGTAGGTTACGAGAGGGTCGCGGGCTCGCAATCCACGCGAACATGGGGTTTTCAGATGCACAGGGGTTGCGAGCAGGGGGGAAACACGTTCGAACGGCCGACCGAGAGAGAAAGAGAGTAGGAGAGGGAGTGAGAGGAAGAGTGGGTGAGAGAAAGAGAGGGAGGGAAGCCGAGAGAGGGTGAAATCTGGGTCGCCCTGCACCGCGTGCGGCTCGTAAACTCGGTCAAGTTTTCTGCACCTGCAGGTCGAACGCCGGCCCGTTCGTTCTCCAACGTCTCCGTAGACGCGGCTTTTCTATTTGCGATATCCGGACGTCGTCCCCTCTCCCGACAGCCCCGGACGTTTTCCCTCGTATTTCTGTTCCCCGTGCCGGATGCTCTGGGGAAAATCCGTTCCCTAGAACGACGCTCTTTGAATGTATCGGACGATTTCGATCGGTTTTACGAGGTATCGACCTGGCCCCGTTGTTGATTAACCCTTTTCGGAACGTCGTAGACAAAGGAGTGCGGGAATTTGTTGGATCCACCCTTACACCCTTCCTTTACAATTTATTTTAGATTAGAATGTACGGTATTTCGTCTGCCGCAAGTAAGAGCGCATCGATGTGAAACAACATCATTTTTGTGGCTTTAAAATTAATGTAAATTCGTTAGGTTACTTGTACATACGGCCTCGAAGGTCGTCGTCATGTATATGAATGAATTCGTCTTTACGTACGGCTTCATACGATATTAAAATGTATGCAGTATCGCACTTGAAGAACTGAAGATTGTCTCCGATTCTCGAGCATTGCTGGAGATACACAAAATTGATATTATAAACAATAGTATAGACATTAGACAAATTTGATGATAATGTTACATCATTTTCGAATTTATAGAATTATTAACAGTAGAACGACCGAGCAATAAATGCGACTGACGTATATTGCTTTGTAACAGTGACAAGACTGTGCTCATTCAGACTTCATACAACTTTTATTGTTCAATGAAGAGGTTCATTAAAAAATTTCCGATGAAAACAGTTTTACAATTTCAGTAATTGTAAAAGAAAAAGTTAGGAACCAGTCATTTTGACTTCTCCGGTCGTTCTAGTGTTAAACGAGAAACTAGATTCTCTTAACTCGGTTCTTTTTCGTACATTTGTCTTGGTCCATTTTTATTTTGCACGAACATCCGCAGTGCACACGATTCGCAGAAAGTTGGAGGAAAATCTCTGACCAGCCTGCGCACACGCGGGACCTGAAATTAATGTTGCCTAGGAACACAGTGGACGCAATGTTGCCTCGATGTTATCTAGGATACAAAATTAGATATTGGACTAATAGCATGGGGTAGTAACTTTTGAAATGTTCGTCAGAATCAGTGTGGTACACAGAGGTCGTGCCTGAAGGGCTGATCAAACAGATTCGTGGAAGTATAGCGTGCTTGGTAAATTCACAAAATAAGTTTGTGGTATCGCCGAGATTCTTGGAACTGTCCAGTGCGCTGGACCTTCCATAAGGTCCCGATTCTGAGAAAGGAGTATGTTCAAAGCATTTTCGAAATATGCATCCGGTTTGATGGAAGCTCCATGTACGATGCACTGGACCCTCTCTAAAGAGTAATTCTAGCAACTCTCTCTAAGATCGCAGAAAAGAGGGTTCTACGAGAATTTAAAGGAAGCATAATCTATTTATTTCATTTGTGAAATCCGGTACATTCGAAGTTCCGTGAGGTAACCAACTTTCTTAACACTTGAACGACCGGACCAGTCACAATGACTGGTTCCTAATTTTTTCGTTTACAATTACTGAAATTGTAAAACTGTTTTCATCGGAAATTTTTTAATGAACTCTTCGTTGAAGCTCATATTACGATAAAAGTTTTACGAAGTCTGAATGGGCACAGTCTCGTCACTGTTACAAAGCAATATACGTCAGTCGCGTTTATCGCTCGGTCGTTCTACTGTTAAACGCCCGCTCGATGCAACGAATGCTCCCTAAGGTCGCGATTCCGAGAAAGAACACAGTTCCACGAGAATAATCTATTTAGTGCATTTGCGAAATGAGTATCCGGTTCGTTCGAAATTCCGTGAGATCATCGAGATTCTCGAAACGATCCGGCGCACCGGACCCTCCGTAAGGTCGCGATTCCGAGAAGAGACGGGTTTCTCGGAGAATTTAATGGGCTCGTTCTCCGATATCCAGCCTCGGGACGGCGATGTTGCGGGGGTGGACGCGTGGGCGGGCGCCGCGGACGATTACGATGCGTCACCGGCACCGGGATGCGTTACAACAATGCCGGAGATTTATTTCGAGGCCAGCGGCGACGTTTCGGCATCGTTGCGGCACATTTCTCCCGGTAAAAAGGCGTCAGCGATTCCAGAGTTGGCCGCGATTTCTTCTTTCTTTTTTCGGGGCGAATAGGAGGCAGCGTGCGTTGCGGGCCGCCCCGAGGATTCTCCGCTCCCGAAATTGATTAAAATCCAGCTTCAACTTCTCCTAGATTAAATAAAAAACATTTCTTCGTGTTTTGAAACATTTCTTTTATCTTGGTTTTAGACATTCTTCTCCCGCGTTAATAAATCGCACGGGATATGTGTTTTCACATATGTGTTTTGGATTCTTAATTTTTCCGTCAAATTGTCGTCTTCAATAAACCGCTTCGTGCTCGCTCGACGATACTCTTTGAGAGAATAAATTTCCACCTATATTCAATCTATATTTCCATCGTTTGTATTTTATTTTTACACGTGCGTCTACCCCGCAGCCAAGAATTTACACTTCAGCCGTCCGACTGCAGAGCTGGGTCATCGATTAATTGACATCACTATTTTTAAAAGAAACTTATCGGGAGATAAACTTTAAAATACCGGGACGCGGCTGGCGAAACAATCGTCCTCGAAATGAATTTCAGCCTCGGTCCCGCCGAAATTGCGTTCAGTGTTTCGGGGTTTTGCTCAGCCAATTTCTCTAGCCCAACGATGCATAACTCTGACAATCTTCAAATTTGCATAGCGCGGTCGGAAAACCTCCATGGGAATTGATACAGTACAAAACGAATTTGTTCATGAATCGGGAAGTATTATTAAGAAGTCGTTACTGCATGTGTAAATTCAGAGGGAGCACAAAAGGCTGAATTATTTTATTCTACAAGAAGAAGAAGAAGTCGAAAAGTAAATGTACAATTTTTGTAAAACACCACAATTTTAGCAATTGTTGTCTTCCAGCATTTAATTTCTTTTTCTCATAAGTAGACTCTGGATCGTTATGCATTTATGGCCACCCAAAATATTAAAAAAATGCTGGAATATAACATTTCTAAGAATATGACAGAATTTAGTACGATTTTTGGTACTGCCACTCAGAATAAAATTTTATTTGACTCCACTTTCTTAAGATACGTCTACAGAAACTGCAAATTGCATAAAAATCCGTAGTCTACTCGTGAGTAGGTTAGACGATTTTTATTTTGCATAAAGATCCGCAATTTACCAAGAGTTCTACATAAAAAATAGCCACATTTCGTCTCCAATTTCTTGAAAACATGTTTGCTCCTCGAAACGAGTTCTAAGAAAGAATTTTCCCTAAATCGAACAAGGAGTTGTCGGATCGCGAGTGTCGCGGCATTGTTTTTCCCGGCACACCTTGTACATCGGTCGGCTGAACTTGTCGCGCGACAGATTGCACTTCTTCGGCGGGTCTTTCACCTGCTTTCGATCCGATTTGCGGCGGGGCCGTGTAGTCACAGCTGCGGGATTAATTGCGATCGTTACTCGGGAGAGAACTCGTTCACGGACAAACGAGGAAATTACACGAGCCGGATGTCTGCGTTCGATCGTCGCTGATAGACACACACACACACGTATCGCCAGTCAGTGATGCTCCGCGGTTCTTTCGGATTCCTCGGACCTGTCGTGGATTCGTTCTGCACGGTGAATAAGTAAAGCGAAACGCTCCGGGGCGAATGACCCCTTTGTCGACCGGCTACCGATGCGATCGCCCTGCGACTAGCATTGTCCCTTGAAACCTTCGTACGTTCTCATCGGACATCCGCTGGTTTCCCTGCTTTCCAGAAAAGAAAAACCACATTCTCTCCGTCAAAGAAAGCGAACTCGGTGGTGGCTCTTCAAACCGTTGCTTCTTCGGCTTGTAACAGGATCAACTTCGACATTCCGCTTGTGAAAAAATTTGTGAACGTCGCCGACGGAGAGGCGAAGATGCTCCCGGAGGTGTCATGTCGAATGACTTTTTGGTTTGGTTGTAAAAAAAAATGTCGAAGTTACGTCAGAGGGTTGTGCCGGTTCGTCCACTTGGAACCGAGGAATTTTTAACGATCGAACGATGGACAGGTGGAAATTTAAGGAACGATTACTATGTTTAGAGGAGATTGTAAAGAACGTGTGCAACATTTTTCAGGTTGGAAGGTGCACTATTTCATAAGATATGGCGACTTGTTCGATCCGCCTTCGATCGGATTTTTATGTGGCTGCTTGCAATTTTAAATGAACGTAATAAAACGTTCTTTATTTTTGCTATAAGAAGATCCCAATGTCAAGCTAGAACACTTCCTAGAGTTATGAGAAAGATACGCGCATTTTTGGTCATGTGTAGCAATTAAACAGGGTTCGAGAAATTTACAGAAGGAACGTTTACAACATGCTTTGTAGATTGTGTGCAGACAATTTCCAGCTCGAAAGCTCTGTCGTCCGACAAAATACAATTTCTTCGAGGATCGCCTGCAGCGGAAATCCATTCTTTGATATTGGAACTGTTCCTCAGCGTTTTTCCTCGGTGACAATAGAAACTGAACGTACAAAACCGAACAAAGCAACTGGTAATAGGGACACTCTTCGATCGGCCGGGTATAAGTTATCGCCGCGCCGATAATAAGCCGAGTTCCGCGAATTCTGTCGGCTCGTTCGTTTCGATCGGTTCGGGCCGAAGAGTGAAACGTAGAGCTCGCGATCGGGGGCACGCGTCGACGAGAAAAGAATCAGCTGGTTTTTTGGTACCTGTCGCGCATCGATCTACTCCGGGGGTTGGCACATCCGGCCCTTGGGATTTCCCGAAAGTTTAATCGATGGCTCAACTCCTCCTCTCCGCTTCTCTCCGCTTCTCTTCGCTCCTCTTCCGCCCCTTTTTGCTCCCCAACGCCCCTGTACGCTTTGCTCCGCGCCTCTCCCTGTACGCTTCGCTCTGTTCCTCGTGTCCGCGCGAATTCCAGGCGGAACGCCGTGCCGCGCCGGAAAAAGAAATATAATGGAGCCACCGCGCCCGGAACAAAAGAGAGAGGAGCGCAGACATATTGATTTTATCGTGTTCGCGTGCACCCCCGATCATATCGTCCCGTTCACCGAGCAAGTCGTGCGTACCGGCGGAGCAAAACGATGCTCTCTCTGGCCAACGGCTCGAATAAAATCAGGAGAGAGTGTCGCCGATAGCCAGACATCCACCTCTTCCCGGAAGTGTTTGCTCTTGCTGCTGCGATCTAGCCATTATTTATCTTCCAACTTCGGCTCCCGGAAATGTTTTCTCGATCGAGGAAGAACAGAGCAATAATTCTGAAACGAGAGTACTCGTTTTCTGTATTTAAAACGAGATAGATCGATTACCCCATACACTGCGGTGCTTTGTACAAAGTAAACATCTTCTGCGAGGTGCTAGAATCGAATAAAAATATGTTTTCTCGCTTAACACTAGGTTTACGGAGCATTAGAAGTGAATATTTTACGTGACTTTATAATAATAAGAAGAATCTGTCTTTTCAAGTTTTTTACCCATTTTTTAAAGAAATAAATTTGTTGAATAATTCCACGTAGGTGGATCTTCACAATCTCAATAATCGTAAACTAAAAATATTAGAATCCGCCATGTTGACGGATCTCGTAAACCTAGCGTTAACAGTCAATATTTCTTGATTGAAACACTTGGTGAAATCTGCATTCCGAAATAGGTCATTGTCGTGTGCAATAATTGACGCAGACAATTTTTATTCTGCACACAGATCCGCAGCCGAGCGGCCAATTACTTGAGCCGTCGCGAACGTGGTATATCAATTCCCCGCAAATGAGCCTTTACAATCTCGACAATGGCGAACAAGAAAATTTGCAGCCCGTCGGAATAATGGATGCTAAAGTTCCCGGTGTTAATTGTACAGCTCCGATCCGAGTGTGTTTCGGAAAGTTCGATGCCGGTTTGCGGATGCTTATGGCTGTCGGTGTGCTTGCTCCCGCGCATATCGGTGTCGATTAGAAATCGTCGGGGCAAGTTGGCGGGGCGTATTAATGCCAGGTCACGTGTACCTCGCTCTCGGATCGAGATTCGAGCAGCTGCGAATCTTTATTCCCGAGTAGAATGGCAGAAGTCGGGCCCGGAACGATCTCGCCTGCGCCCGAGCGATAAACGGAACGGTGGTGTGCACCGAAGTCGCTTATCTTTCCTGAAAGACGTCCGAGAGACGTCCGAGACGCCTCCCCGAACACCCTCGTCCGCGCGACAGTCTCGAAACTGGCGTAGAACTCGTTTATTCGCAGCGCATTAGCACAATTATCCATGCTCGGGAGATGATCTCTTACAATCATGCGAATCGATCGTTCCTCGGCCGTTTCCGACCGAAATCGGTTCGGACTTCGGACATATCTATGCGTAATTAATTGCATCCGCTAGTCCCGAGGACATCGGATAGAGTCCGACCCTCCGAATGATTTTTTAACGCGCCGACCGTCCAATCAGAAGTCGGCCGCCGACTCCCGCAAAATTGTAATAATTTATTCAACGGTACCGGAACCGGAATGTGGGGGCTCATCTACGCGATTACATTGCTCGATTCTTTACCTCGGATTTCTGATTCATTTAGGAAATCTCGTCTAACAATTCCTCGGGCGGATTGGTACGGCTTACGGCGTGGGTTAGGTAAAATGCCACAGGCCAGACACATTTCGTTCGTTCGTAAGAAAAGTGACATGAGTCGGGGAAAGGAAATTTTACTGGAGAGCCATTTGTAAATCACCTAAAATTGGCGAATTTTTTAAGTTGCATGTAGCCAACTTAGAAATGTATAATAGTTCGTTATTATTTCGATAATGTCTGATTTCAAGATCGAAATGTTGTAGAAATACTATTATACCCTGAAGACATTTTGATTCACCACTTTAAGGTGCAGAACTGATCTTCAAGGTCGTCTCCAGTTCTTATGTAGATGTCAAACTGCTTTTTTAAATAACGTTTATCTCGATGTTGATACAAGTGATATTCGCGTATGCTTTTTATACGAGTCGACAAACAAACATATCGAGAAACTTGCAATTCGTTGTCAGAGTATGTTGACCGCTGGACTACGGATCATTATGCAAAATTAAAATGATCTTCAACAATTGCAAGAACCAGAGGACTAATTAAAATGTATTTTTCAATCATTTTAATCTTTATCGTGAGGTGTTTGACTAGGTGATTTCGACCTAAATACTGCACTATGTTCTTCAAGGTTTGAACCACCCTGTGTCACGGGTCCTGAGCAATGACCACGTTCAATGTCCTATGACAGGCTACGTTTCAATGAAAAATGAAAGAAACCGCGAATCAGGGATCGTTCCTGAAGGGTTGAACGATGCAGCCTAGGTGCTCGATAATAGCTCGTGTGTCCGACGAGCATGATATTTATCGCGAGCGTGTCGCTTTATTGCAGCAGAAGTAGAGGGTTTCGACGAATCGGCCGAGTTGTCCGGATATATTTCTGGGCGGGAGTGTACAGGGGCGGTTGGATGAAGAAGGCCCGCGAGAAGGAACGGTACGATGGGATACGGGGGCAGTGGTTGAGGGGGTGACGGAGGGTGCAGCGTTCTGGGTTTCTGGGTTCGCCCCGCGACGAACTTCGGAAAGGCTGGTGTGCGCGACGAATGTGGAACAGTAGGTCAGCGCACTCCGTGACCCCCGCCGCCTACCCCTCTTCGGTGCATACACCCTGACGCGATACGTACGACCCTCCGAACAACCTCCCTTTTCCTCCCTACGCCCCCGATAACCAACCCCCTTTGGCCGACTATGTTCTCCCACTCTGTTTCCCTCCGCTTCCGTCTCTCTCTCTCTCTCTCTCTCTCTCTCTCTCTCTCCCTTTCTGCCTGTTCGTTCTCGGTATCCCAGCTCCGTTTCAACCCTAACCCCCACCTCTTCCTCGTCGTCCCTCCGTCAACCCCCTCCCTCCCTCTCACTCCCTCTTTCTCCTTCTCGCTCCGTTTGGGATCACCACTGGTTCCGGTTCCTTCCAACACGTAGCCGATTGCGTTAACTTACGCTACGCTACTACGCGAGAGTGCATCATCGGCGTCAACAGGCTCGACGATTAGGCCGATTCCGAGACGGTGCATCTGCACTCTGGCGAACGGGGCCGTCCTCGGGGTAGCTTCGCGATTTTTAGGCGTTTCAACCCTTCCGGGACGACGAGGGTTCGTCAGGTTGCTTTCTCCGCATGGTCGACGTTGCACAACCCCTGGCAAAAAGAATTCGACCACATTTGAAAATCGCACGATTCGTTTTTTAATTTATCAACCGAACGAGTTAAATGCGGATTTTATGCATTCGCGGCAAAGACAGGTGGGCGCAGTTTGAAAGAGGACAAAGAATTTGAGATTTCGATATATTGTTAACCCTTAGCAATCGAATGGCGACTGTAAGGCGTCGTTAGTACCATTAATCAAAATATTTTTTACGTTATTAAATTTGTTTGTATTCAATAAATTACTAAACACTTCAGTATTGTACGAGTAAATTGCACTATTTTCGTATCTCTAACATGACAAAAAATATACAGAAGGGAAATATTGTAGGTCGGAAGAAGTGTTTCGTTTTGGAGTTAAAATAGCTTCGAGTGCAAAGGGTTAACAACTTTTTGAAGTTATTAGGGAGGGAAAGAAATTTCTACTGGTATAAAATTTTTTGTAGTTGATGCAGACGATTTTTATTTTATTTAACTGCTAATGAGTTGAGTTTCTTTTATGTGTTGGAAGAATTAGTTCGCTAAATGACAGGTATACGGCTGGACTGTTCGGATGGTTGCTTCCTCAGCTCGATTTTGACGTTACGGTTGTCAAAAAAATTGTGAACAATGACAATTCAAGACAATTGTCGACAATTGTTTCATGACAATTCAAGATGTTAAAGATGCACCCGGAGGTCCCATGTTGGAAGGTTTTGTGGTTCCGTTGTAAAAAAAATATAGTCTCTGACAATTTCTTCCCTGTTTGTTTGGAGGTTTCTATTTCTTCCCGCTCCATCTTGAGGTTTCTATTTCTCACCCCCCTCCCTATCGTCTCGGGGATTTAAAGTTGAACCGTTTATACCGCGGAATCGCGCCGAACGGCGCAGCCATCCAGGCGCATAGTATTGTATCGCATAGCATCGCATCGCAGCGTGACGATACGGCTTACACCATTCTTCTTTTTCACCCTATTTGCGTGCAGAGCGACCCTCCGACCGAAACATTGTTCAACCGACGGAGGTCTCGGTTTTTAGGGGCGAGCAGACTGAGTCTGTTAACCCCTTGCCCTATAATACCGTGTCAGACTCGCCAGAAAGATTTCAAACATGCTCGAAAACACGGAACCACTCTTCTGTCGCCTGCGTAATCAATAGACTGCGGATTTTTCTTCAAAATAAAAATTGCCGTAAGAAATCTGTTTCTTCCATCAATCATTTGAACAGGTCAAAAATAATGTAGCAATATTCTTAAATTAGCAAACACAGCAAACATTGTAAATTTTCTACAAGACACACCCGGCGATTATAATATAATGAACAGGAGAAATGAAAAGACTATATTTTGATGGATCCTCCACGACGACCATCCAAAGTGAAAAGTTGTAAACTCAGCTTAACGAAGATGCTGCGAGGAAATGCATTCTAACTATACGACTCGTTGAAATGAGAAACGCTGACTACTCTAACGACTTCACTGCAAATTTTTACATTTTCTT
This sequence comes from Halictus ligatus, assembly GCA_028454255.1. Classification (NCBI taxonomy): domain Eukaryota; kingdom Metazoa; phylum Arthropoda; class Insecta; order Hymenoptera; family Halictidae; genus Halictus; species Halictus ligatus. The sequence continues at coordinate 4,922,403 of CM052139.1, read as the reverse complement.
ACCGAAGCACTTCACTGACACTCTGAAGTTTGCCTCTGAAAGTAAACCAAACTTTACCGAGGCTTGCAATTCTTGCAAACACAGAGCCCGCACAGACATCGATAGGCTATGGAACTCTTCATGGAATAATAAAAATGTTCTGCGCCAATTACAAGGCACTGGGACCAAACATAAATATGCTTTAACAATAAGTGACGGGGAAGCATTTCTTCTCTAGGTCATATATTCCGATATTTCAAGGTCATTGTCGTTTTTTACTAATGGAACGACGTGTTTTGATCAGCGTAACATCATAGCTAATGAAAAGACAAATTCCACCGTGTATAATAAGTTGACCTTCAAACGACCTTCGGCGGAGTTATTATTCAAAAAGCATAACTTGACGTACGAATACGTAAATTCTTTTTATCTCTCTACAGTTTTATGTTTCATCTGCAAATTTTTGCCAGGAGTGGATAAAATCCGCAGTCGATCAATTCGAACTTTCCAATTTCACCTTGGTCGCCTAAATTGGCCCTCAGGATTATTTTCGAATGATGACTCGTCCCGTTCGTAGTTCGAACGAGCTCGGTCCTCCATCTTTATTATTCTGGCGAATGATTCCCAGTGGATGAGACAGCTCGCGAGCACCCCGGACACTAGCTCGGCTCGGACGTCATCTATCAATTTCGATGGGGTAATTAACTGTGTTTGCCGGCTGCGTGGGATCGGGATCGTTGCACCGCGTGTCCGAGCACCGTTGCATCCAAGCGTTCGATCCAGGTAGCTTGAATGGGCGAGAATCGTTGGTCGAACGACGGGAAATTCGAGCGGACGAGAGATCTATGGATGATGGATGGAGAGGAGGAGCACGAGGAGGACGAGGAGGACGAAGAGGTGGCGGGAGAGAGGAGGCTTTTCTATAAATTATGAGACAGCGTAGGCGATCGGGACGGGGTGCCAAGGAACGTTCGTGCACCCCCGAAACCTGCTAACCAACCCTCTCCCTTTCGGCCAACGTCGTGGCGCGCATGCTTCGGCTCGACTAACACAACGAACTTTCGACGGCAGCTCGCTCTTACATTCACGGATTCTTACCCACACCGATCGGCCGGGCAGCGTCGCGACGCCTCGCGACGACGCCGACGGCCGTCAGCGCGCTCTATCCGCTCGAACCAATTTCGAAAATGCGAGTGCACGCCGAGCTAATTCCGAATCGCGGCCACCATGTTCCACGACGTTGTTGTTGATCATGGACGAACTGTTGCGGAGCTGATCTCCATTTATTATAGACAAAGCTTTCTGCAACTTTCGGAATGCGGTACATTATGCAAAATAAAAATTCTCTGCATCAATCTCAAGAGACATTCTTTCTCGAAAAAATCTTTACCCCTCAGTCATTTTAATTGTTGAATATTTTGGGTAGACATTCGGGCTGAACGTTCTGGATAGAAATTTCGGGACTTCATAGCGAGTGAACGTTTCGGGCAGACATTGTCGCAGGTGGAAATTTTTGGTGCACAATCCGACCGAGCGTATTTCGCGCGGACAGTCTAGACAAACATTAGACGGGAGATTCGGTTGCGAGCGAGCGTTTCGGGTTCCCCTTTTCGAATCGCAACGGTCGAACGAGGTCGCGGCAACAACAGGCCCCGGCGGCTAATAGCTGCGGTACACGTTGCTCGCGAGCTATAAGCAAGAAGTAGTTTACAAACTATCCCGGTCGTCGGAACCGCGGCACTGATCACAGCACCGCCAGAAAAACCGTTGTCAGTCGAAACCGTGCCTCGGAGAAGAGCATCGCGCACCGGAACGCATCGCGCACCATCGGGAACCTCGATCAACCATCGAATCAACCTGTCCGAGCGTGTCATTGTTTGAAATTTCGCGGGAGCCGCGGTGAGTACAGTCGAGGGTGTCTGTCCTCTCGGATACGCTCCTGACGCCCCACTCTATTCCCGAACGCAACAGAGAGAGAAAGAAAACGAGTACATAGTGGCGAGGCGGGTCGGTTGGAGCGAGAGGTAATAATCGCGGGGGCGGTAGAGGGTTTTCAAGCGCGCGCTAGAGAGAGAGAGATAGTTTCTGCAGGCGGAAAGTCGCGGAATCCCACAGCGGACGAGGAGAGGAGCTCGCGCGAGCCCAGGGCACGGGGGCGGTAAACGTAGAAAAAGCTTGGAAGCGAGAGAGAGCAAACCAGGGGAATCACTGAGAGGGAAAGGGATGCTCGAGAGGGAGGTTCAGGGGGTAGCGTGGAAAAGAGAGGGCGATAGGCGAGGGGATCGAAACGCGACCGAGAGCGAAGAGAGCATCGTTCTTCCGTAGGAGGGAAAGAGACGGCTAGAGAGGGTCGCGCGAGAAAGATGGCGCTTTTCGTGTGCGGGAGGGGTTGGGAAATCAGGCGGACAGAAGAGAGGGCGCTCTCCTCTCTGTGCTCGGAGAGGGAGGGCCCGTGTGTAGGTGGTGGTGGAAGACCGAGAGAGCGTAGTCGAGCGACCGTCCCGCTGTGGCCACGAGCTCCGACGCTCGGGGAACGTAGGTAGTGCGTGAACTTCCGGCCGAGTGAAACGGACAAGAGACGAACGTAACGAAACGAAACGAAACGAACGAAAGAAACCGAAACACGTACGCGAACGCGCGAAAAACGGGTTTACGAAAGCGAGTTGAAGACAGTGAGAGAGAGAGTGAGAGAGTGAGAGAGAGCGAGAGCGAGAGAGAGAGAAAGAGAGAGAGAGAAAGAGAGAGAGAGAAAGTCTACTGGTAGAACCGAGCACAGAACGGTTCGAGTCGATTTCCGGTGGAGGAACGAGCGTAGGAAGTAACCTCGAGCAGAGAGGCTGGTTCATCTCGTTTCTCGGTGGTGGAAAACTCGACGGGGGCACGCGGATGTGGCCGCGAACATGAACGGGCGCAACGCGGACGTGGTGAACGTGGACGTGGACGCGGACGTGGACGCGGACGCGGAGGTGAACGGTGTTGAGAGTGGTTTCGACCGCGAGCATCTTCGTCGGCAAGAAGAAGAGCAGGAGCAACGGGAATCGTAATCGTGCCCAGTGCAGGATACAAGAGTAGAAAGAGAGGGTGGAAAACAGAAAGAGTTTGTGTGCGCGGTGAAAACAGCGAGTGACGAAAGGATAAAAAGGTTAGAGAAGGGAAGAGAGAGAGAGAGAGAGAGAGAGAAAAAAGGGTCTTTTGGTATAGTGGTGCGCGCGGTGGTCGCTCGCTCGATCGCCCTCGGAGACGCTGAGGGACGCGAGTGCGTTTGTTATGCGACCGTGGTACGGTGGCGGTTGACGGGGCTGGTGGTGGTGACGAAGAAGAAGCACCAGCAGCAGTCGAAGAGGAAGAAGAAGAGGAAGAAAAGGAGAAGCGACGGACGTCGAGGAGGACGTGGACAAGAACGAGAAGGCGGAGGAGGAGCTGGACGAGCCAGAGGAGGAAGGAGACGAGGAGGAGGCGGAGGCGGCGGTGGTGGTGGTGGCCGAGGAGGCGGAGGAGGTGGATACGGTGGAAGAGGAACAGGTGCGGGCTCCGCGGGTGCGGGTGCGGGTACGGCGGGTGCGTGTGCAGCAGCAGCAGCAGCAGCAGCAGCAGCAGCAGCACCGCCAACAGCAGCAGCAGCAGCAGCAGCGGCAGCAGAGGCAGCAGCAGGACCAGAGGAGAGGAAGGAATCATCCTTGCCGCGAGAGGGTACGCGGAGGAGACGCAGAAGAGTGCGTTCCGGTGTGTTGCTGCCGCAGGGGTGGAGGGGAGTACGAGACGAGGAGGAGAAGGAAGAACGAGGTGGTGGTGGTGGTGGAGGAGTTGGAACGGGAAGAGGAGGAGATTGTGAACGTGCTTGCGGAAGAGGAGGAGGAGGGGGGAGCAAGCTTGAACGGGTGGAGGAGAGGCGACCACGTCGACAACGAGGAGGAAGAAGGAGAGGAAGAGAGGTGCCGGACGAAGACGAGGAAGAAGAAAAGGAAGGCAGTGGCCGCCGGTTGTTGTGCGTCGCGCGCTCCTCGATTGTTGTCCCGTCGCCGAGATCGAGGGAGTTTAGAGTTTAGGGGAGAGGAAGAGGCACACACACATCGGCACACACAGGCACAGACAGATCAGCGAATACAAACAGAGAGACACACACAAAAGGCGAACACATACAAAAGTTATTACACATCGTTCGTCCCAAACCACCCACCCACCCCGTCCCGCAACCCCTCTCTCTTCTTTTTCTCTTCTTCTATCACGGTATCCGTGTCTACTCTCTCTCTCTCTCTCTCGCTCGCTCTCTGTCGTCTGTTTCTTTCTATCTGTGTCTCTATCTCTCTCTCTCTCTCGCTCTTTCTCTCTCTTTCTCTCTCTTCTCTCCCTCTCCCTCCGGTACACCACGGGTATATCTCGCGCTGTGTCTCCCCCCCTCTCTCTCTCTCTGTCTCTCTCTCACTCACCATACGAAAGGATCGCTCTTTACCGGGGATTCTCGTGGTAGCGTGAGTGCGTGCTGCTGCTAGTGGCGCGTCCTATAGCGTGCGAGAGCGTGCCGCGTGTGGCCCTGGTGGCTGGCTGGGTGCGCGAGTAGAGGAGCGTCCAAGAGTAGGAGCTGGAGGAGGAGGAGGAGGAGAAACGAGCGAGTAAACCAGTAAACCAGTAAACGGGTGAACGAGTAAACGAGTAAACGAGCGAGTCGAACGAGTCGAACACCACACACACACATAGAGAGAGAGAGAGAGAGAGAGAGAGAGAGAGGGAGAGAGAGAGCTAGCACGGGTACGCGTGCACCCGCCTGGATCTAATTCGGCCACGAGGAAACACGAGGCAGAAGGGAAAACCGCGACTCCGTGTGTCGCGGATATACCATATATATACATACATATATACATAACGCATAAACGTCGGAGAGGAGAGAGAGAGAGAGAGCCGCTTTCTCTGCCACCGTGTGTTCTGCTGTACTGCCTGCTCGCCGGTGAAGGCGGAGAGGAGTTGGGTGGTATGTGAGGTGAATAAAGCGTCTGTCTGGCCATCGGAGTTCGTTGTTACTTCGTCGCCGTCGTCGTCGTCGTCGTCGTCGTCGAAGTGACGAGAGGATAGAGAGAAGCTCGCGCGTGCGAGAGAGTAACCGGGTACAAAAGAAACGGCCGTTAATCTCTCTGTCGGCGTGAGTGCGCGCGACCGTTTCGTGCACCGTTTCGTCGAGTGTGTTGGTGGTGGTTTGTCTTAAAGTGGTGCCTGAGCACGAAGAGGGAATCGTCGCCAGCAGGGCAGAGGCTCGAACGCATGTAGGAACATGGCCGCAACCAGCCCCTGCCTCCCTCTAGAGGTGAGTCCAGCGAAACCAACCCGAGGCGAACCACGATTCCCTTTACGATCGCGATTCAACCTCGCCGGGATCGTTCGCGGCTCCACTCATTCTCTCCTTCCGATGTCATCCTCGTCCACCACCTTGCTCCTCGAAAATTCTCAACACTCGATCATCCGCATCCCCGCGCACGGTTCCCTAACCTCAGAGGTTGGTCAGGCTGCGCTCTCCGCGCTTCTGTCGTCGACTCCCGGTCCCCTGACCGTTTCAGAAATATCCTGCAGATACGAGTTCGACGCGAAACGGTCGAACCTCGAAATTTTTGCGACACGAGCATTCCGATGTCGCCTCGACCTCGATTCGCCTCCCACGTTTCGCTGGAGGTTCAGGCGCCTCTACGAGCTGGTTCTACCCCCGTTGCTCTCGCGAGCTTGATCCGGAAATTCTGGATCGTTTGAACGTGCACGGAACCACCACGAGAAAGACTTTATTTCTCTCTCTCTCTCTCTCTCTCTCTCTCTGTCTGCCTCGCTAGCTGTTCTTTGTACGAGCTTTCCGCCGCTGCTCGCTACCTTTTCCGATTTGACCCCTTTACCTCGTTCTGCCCGGTAACGACCGGCCGTGTAGGATTCTCCTATTCCCTCTCTGTCCAGCGGCGTCGCGAGTGCACCGGCTCCTGGAACGGTCGTTTCTCCAGACGGAGGTTGAAGCTTCGCGAATCCTGCACCGGTTCGCCCATCGGACCCGCCGCGAATCGAAATTGTCGTGCAGACGACGACGGACACACTTTCGAACACGTTCTTTGCAGATAACGCCCAGTACAAGGAACGATTAGTTTGGTTCGGAAATATTGGTTCGTTGCACGCGAAATGCCCGATTTCAGAATGCATGTGTACCGTGAAGTGTTTTCGATCGAGAAATACTGTCGTGATCTACTTCCTTGTTAATCGAAAAACTAATTCCAGTTACGTCATGTTTGAGTGCATTTATGTTGATTAAGCTGTGCAAGCCCGATGAGAGTAAAAAACGAAATCAATCTAGAAAACTTAGAATTCCGGTGCGATTTTCTGCATTGCTTCAATCCTCCCCGTCAGCGTCCCAACGTGTTGATTATTGTTAGCAAAACGAAGCAGTGACTATACCTCGTTCACGTCGCATTTAATTTAACGATTGAACCACATTACACGTGCGACCGTTCTGCACGTGGCACCATGTCTTCCCGATGAGGGTCATCTTTAACACGTCCGAGAATCTATCTGTCGACGTTATTCTATTAAACGCAATGCATCCTCCCGCAAAATGTGAGAAATCATATATCGTCGTAGAAAGTTATTTTCATTCTTTTATGCGATATAAAAAATCGTGGATGGAGGAACCATCAAATAACAGAAAGAAATGTTCAATTGTGAAACAGGTGGGCGTGAACGTTGACAGATTGCGGAAAACGGAAAATATTTATTTCTATACGGTACCGGTGTCTGGAAAATCAATTTAAGGCAGTTATGCATAAAAATCCGTAGTCTGGTTACGGATAAATTGCGAACAACAAACGTTTGTCTTTCCAAAAACGACAAACAAAATGGGGTCTGCACGAGGGTTAGCGTTTCTGAGCTGGCACCGTCTTGTCCGAGCCGGTTCCGACCGGCAGTGGCAGCGCTTGCTGTCCCCGTTTGCCACGGTCTCGTTATCAGCCCGTCGTCGTTTCAGCTCTGTTATCGGCTCGCGCTGTCTCGCTCTGTATCACTCTGTATCACTCTGTCTCGCCCTTGTTCGCGCGAGTTAAAGGAAACGCCGCGATCGTACCCCAGGGGGATGCATAAAAGTTGTACAGCGTGCGGAGCCTTTGGAGCGACGAAACCGCGATTCGTCACGCTGCTTTGTGCTTGGTTTCCCCCCACCCCCACCCCCACCCCCACCCCCCACTACCCCATCTCATCCGCCACTGCCTCGTTGAAAAGTTGTCAAAGGGGTAGAGAGCGCATTTCCCGAAGCGTCCTCGAGCTTTCGCGAGACTTTCCCACCGCGCCGGAAAGCCTCTGCCAACGATTTAATCGCAACGATTCGATCCTAATCGGACCGGTCGATTTTCCGAATTTTCACGACTTTCCGTCCCTGCTCTGAGAAAATCGCGGAAAACATCTTTTCGGGGTTCACAAAATGAGGGAAAAATCGACCTGTAGAATTGTGACTATCCAAATTTTTCGCCATTTTTTTTTTTTAATAATATATTTCCAAAGAAATCTGTTTAGTAATTCCTCCTGGATCCGTGCAACTCCCAAAATAATCGTAAATTGAAAAAATCGGAATTTTGAGGGCTTTCTACCGAAGGAAAGAAATTGTTTTTCATAAAACAAAAATGGGAATTTGTATGAGGAGCCGCAGTTCGGTTATCGCAAATAATCGGAAGCGTGGCAGGCATCGGGAGCGGGTCAAAATGACCCGGCGTACGCTGTACGCGTCGCTGCTCGACCGTCCATAGCCCGGGGATTGAAATAATTAGATAAAAAGTGGGTTAAAGTTTTTATCGAGTTAGCCGGGTCGTTATCGAGCCGCAGAGGCAGCGTGCTTAAACAGCGAACAGTTTCGCGGTGTCCGACTCTCACGTGCCCCATAAATAATCGCGATGCACCGACCACGTTCTCGTGTACGCCTCGCTATATCGCGTTCGACGAGGAAAATAAATGCTGAAACATTTCAAAATTAGAAAGGAATTTATGCCGTTCGCGCGCACATACTAATATAGCAATTTGTTGACTCCGGTGTCGTAGAAATTAGAGGGTTATTACTGTGGTAATTACCTCCTCTAATGTTTGTCTTCCTAATGTTTATTTGAGCGGTTCGAAGAAATGATAATCACAAAGTGATATGCTTGGACAGTAAAGGGGATGTTCAGACAAGCTCCAATGTATTTTTTTTAACTTTTCTCTTACGTTGAATCAGCTGCTTAATCAGCTCCCAAATGACTCAATTGATTTCCTGTGAAGCTTGTCTTGGTGCATTGCATTTCAATTCCGTAATCAAGACATTTCTTTCAACCAAAAGAACATTTTCATTATCTTTCTTACATTTTGCAAATCACATTGAGACTTTTTCTCGCACAACAATTCAATTTTAGCAGTTTATAGAACGATTTACAGACGAATTTAATAATATGAAAACTGTTTTGAATAATAGTGTGGCTATTTTTACCAGCCCCTCGGAGTCACCATTCGAGTGCAAAGGGTTAACAAACGCTTTATGCCGAGCAACTTCTCTTGCCCTCCATAACGTCTCATCTTTGAATCGACGACCTGATTTATGCAAGATTTCATTGTATTTTCCACCTTTAATAGTTAAAAGGGTGATAATAAAACATTACGCAATGAAAGTCGATAATATTCGCTCATTCATCGTTCCAGCTATTCAGAGGACGGTTAAGTAGAATAGCCCACGATGAAAAATTGAGTGCCAGACAAATATACTTGAATTTCTATCTTATTTAGATGAGAACAACTATGTTGTTGCACAATAACAAAATCCGGTTAATATTCGACTGGCCCTCTATCGTTTTCGGACCTCCATACTTTAAACATTACTTAGCAGAATTTTCAGTCGAGCTTTACAGATCCCAATAGTTCACTCAAGAGTCAAAGAAACGGAATGCGAATGAGGCCGGCGCAGGGTCGGCTGCGACGAGCGTTGCAGCGAATTAGTGCATCTAGGTGCATCTCGAGAACGGCCGGGCGCAGTGGAAAAGGTCCGCGCGCGGTCAGACGGCGTTCGCGGAAGGACGCAGCGGGTTTTCGGGCGCGCGATAAAGCGCAGCTAATTGTATTTCGCGCGCGGGCTCCGGTTTCGCACGGCCGAGTTCTCGGTCGGCTCGCTCAAGATTAATTAAGAGCGCCGGGCCGCGACGGCGACGGCGGCGTTAATTTCGACGGCGTAATTTTTCTCGGCTGGCCGGCCGCTCGTAAATATCGCGCAAAGGGCATCTTCGTTTCCGAGCCCTCGGCACTAATTTGCCCGCGGCGGGGCGAATCGGAAATTTATTTTATACCGGCGGAATTTATCGTTTTCATTAAATCGCCGGCACGTTGGCCCGTCGCGGCGCGACACCTCTTCCGTTTTCGGCTTCGACCCGATTTTTTCTCGCTTTTTTTTTTCTTTCCGTTGCACAAGCTCGTTTCGCGCCGGAACCTCTCGCGCACCCTCGAAAATAAAGGTCGCCGACCCGAAACGAATCGGATCGAACCGAACCGGAGCGGAGCGAGCCGTCTATTATCCGAAATTGCTCTCGACGTCGTTTCCTCCGGCTTTTAAATCGGCGTCCCATCTCGCGCCGAACATAGAGCCCCCCCCCCCAGCTCGATCGAATCGGCGAGCATATTTAATGCTAGATGCATCGAATCGATGTGCGGAACGATCTGTAATTTGCAGGAGTATCGGCAAACTCTGGATCCCGATGCGAGATCCAAATTTATTCGCGGGACATTTCGGGATACAGAAATTGAATGTTGGTTTTAAAGAATGTTACTGTGTTCTTAAATTCCTTTAAAAGTTTTACTATTTTCTATTTCACACCCTATGGAGTTGCTAATTATAACGTCCGGACCTAAATTCCAATGTCCATAAATTTCTACAGACTCCAAATCTTGAGAAATCCAAAATTTCAGTGGTCTCTAAATTTTCCAAGACCCCAAATCTCGAGGGATCTTTTTTGATGATCCCAACACTTCCAGGGACCCCAAATCTTGAGAGATCCTTAATCTCGAAGGAGTGCACTTCTTAAAGGATTCTAAATTTCGATGGCCTCTGAATTTCCTGTGATTCCAAATTTCGAGGGACTCCAAATCTTGGGAGATCAAAAATTTCAGTGGTCTCCAAATTTTCCAAGACCCCAAATCTCGAGGGATATTTTTTGATGATCCCTACACTTCCAGGGACCCCAAATCTTGAGAGATCCTAAATCTCGAAGGAGTGCACTTCTTGAAGGATCCTAAATTTCGATGGCCTCTAAATTTCCAGTGATCCGAAATTTCGAGGGACTCGAAATCTTGGGGGACGCTAAAATTCCCGAGGCCTTAAATTTCAACAAGTAGGGGAGTACGATTGTTCCACTAGGTTCTCTTTGGGGGCGCAGAAACATTTTTTGCAGCCTGTTCTCGTCGAGGCGAGGGTGTGTTGCGTAAGGCGGCCCCGGGCTCACGGTTCGTCGACGGCCGAGGATCGCGGGAAAGGAGGTCGACGATCCTAGTTACGAGTGTCCTCGCGAACACGTTAATTTATTAGAGGTCCGTGGGGCTGGTTTGTCACGTAAAAGCCGGCGGTGTTACGTAACTGCCAATTAAATAATGGCTCTGAGCGTGCCGGCCGGTCGTTTCGTCGTTCGCTCGGCTAATCGCGTTCCGCGTGTATCCAGTCTCGACCCGATCGATCGGACTCGTTACTCGTTACCCGAGGGGCCGTCGGATTGATCGTTGCACAGGAACGAGCTGCGAATCGCGATCACGATCAAGATCTATTCTGTTCCACGAACGAATGTGGCGCAATTTTTCTTTGGAACCAAATCGTTCGCTCTTACGTGTAAGCCCTCTAGCCGATTTTGAAAGATAATCGTCGGAATTAATCTGGAGGATTAAATAATTAGCCTAATGGAGGGAACAAAAATGAAAAAGAAGAGGATGGATGACTTTGTGACGAAATTCTGAGTTCTTCGTAATTTAGGATATACCAAGATTTGGAGTCCCTCGAAGTTTTGGTACCATTAAAATTTAAAATCTCTGGAAATTTGGAATACATCCGAAATTTTGGATCCCTCAAAATTTAGGACCTCTCGAAATCCAGGATCCCCCGAAATTTTGAAGCTTCTCCAAATTTGTAGTTCCTCGAAATTTAGGAAAATAGAGAGAGATCCGTCTGGAAGTTTGTTCTTCTTCGTTAATAAAGGAGAACGGGTGACATCGAATAATTATTTTCATGGGTTTAAGTATGGCGAATAAGCTGGTCGATGTAGTATGAATCTTTTTGTAAATCGGAGTAGTATGTGGAGCAGCACGTGACAGACGCGAGGCTTCGATTCGGCTAGCAGTTGGCAGAACTGATTCTGATTCTGACGCCTGTGGGTAGAACGGGGAGAACGATGACGCTGGTGGAATCGTGGCCGAACGGGGTGGCAAACGGGTCGAGGGGGTGGAACGAGGGTCGGTCGAACGGCCGAGGAGGAGCCGAAAGGGCGGCATGAATGAACGATCAATAGATATATAGTTTGCTTGCTTGCTGCCTTGCTTGCCTTGCTTGGCTGCTTGCGGCCAGGAGCCCACCACCTCTGGATTTTCGGGGGTGCCGAGGCTTTTCCACCCCCCACCCCGAAACCGCCTCAACGACCCGCTCTTCTACCCCCGTTTGTTTTCCTCGCCTTCTTTATTCTCGTCCGCAACGTAATGGGTTTAATGTGAAAACGGTGCAAGTAAGTTAATAATTGGATAATGAGAACTTTAATTAAATAGAAGTTCTTGAAAATAGAATAATACGGAAAGCCGTGTTGCAGTTGCTTCAGTTAGGGGTGATTAAACCCTTAGAGTGTTGAACCAAGTAGATAAATATTGACTTACATCGCTTTTGCATTAAATGGCTCGAATGTACCATTGTGCCATTAATAAAAATTATCGCTAGACTCTGTATCACAGCTAACTATGTTACTGCTAACAATATCTTCTTTTCATTTATTCGCACAGTACAGTATTAATTTTCATTTATTCGCAAATCGTTGACTAAGGGTGGTTTCTATTTAATCACGTGTGTTTGCAGCGAGTCACAAACGAATTGTTAAAATTGGAATATATTCATGTTTGAAATGGAACGTATTCCCGTTATATTCATAGCAATATTCCGGTAGTTTGATTGTTGCTTTTGGTAAATTTAATCTCGTTTCCTTTTTGAACCGATTTCGAAAAGGTGGAGGTTACTCAATTCGATCGCCATGCGAGTGTGTTGCTATTTTATTTCATTTTCTATGATAACGAAGACCCAGAAGATTGGTATAAATTTAAAAGACTCAAGGTTCCCCTAGTTAATTATTACCGTACAGTATATATAATACTGTCTATTGATTAATCTCGAAAAAATGATGTACTCGCCTAAGTAATAGAATTAGATTCCCCGGGGAATTTTCTTCGCGTCCTCGATGGTATCGCGAGCATGTTTAATACACCTTTCGTTTAACCTAATTGATACGATAATCTGACCGAACAGAGTATGTTCCGGGCACACGGAGTTCACGGCACGGAATTAGGTGAACGAGCGCGTAGCGTCTCCCTGAGCCTCGTCTCTTCAAACGGAGATTAAAATGAACGTCCACGTTCTGCCGAATAATATTTCAGTTTAAAAAATTACCATAACTGAGCACTCCTTCTGCTCGAATTTCGCCGACTTCGGTGATTCATACAATTCTAACGAACCTTATCTTTTTCTCGGCTGAAGCGGGGAAAAAAGACGGCCGCCTCGAAGTACACTACATTTTCGCGTTCATATTTCTCTGGCAACAATGCTCGGTGCAGTTGACAGCTGCACTGCTTACCCGAACAGAAAGCTTCTTAATGCCACAATTTCATGATACAGAAAAACTGTAATAATTCTCGGCGATTTTATGCGAGCCAACAAATCTACACGCGGGAATACGGTTGAATTGTAAAAGCAAATTCTGAGATAAGAGAGAGAGAGAAAACGCATAGGCTCGCTGACCTTTGGATGAATTTCGACAGACCGAAGCATAGCAATTCCGAGCTTTCTTAAATTGCTGAACGCACCGGTGCGAACGGTCATCGCAGGTGTTGGCCGAGCATGGCGGCGCGCCCTGCGGTTGCAGGCGGTTTTGTCGCTCGAAAGAGCGGGCGCGAAGGGCTTTCGGCGAGCAGTCGTGCTCGAATGCTCGGTGACCTCGTGCCGCACCGTGGCCCGAACAGACACACGGCCAGAGCGCGTGCACGCGTGCGTGAGTGCGTGAGCGCTCGTATACTGCGCACACTTCGTGTCGCCGACGCTCTGCGTATTCCTCGTCCTTCGCTCCTCTCCATCCCCCGTGGCCTCCGGGGGTTGTCCTCCTTCCAACGCTCCCTCCCCTCTGCACCCCATGCCCCGTACCACTTGGCAAATACTGGAGACGTCGAGTCGCCCCGGTTGACCTTACTATTGACAGGGCCGGTTCGCCTGATTTATTAAGCTTCCACCGACGTAAGGAAACGAGCAGCGGTACGCGTAGAGACCCGCGCTATAGCCCGCGATCGTCCTCGCCGAAAAGAACTACCGCCACGGCCCCGACGCTCCATTCCGGGCTGCTTTCATACGCCCGGCCCGTCCTTTAGCACTCGCGCGAACTATAGAGCCCGATGAAACCGTTTCCCGAACGATTCGAGGCTCTAATGGGGCATTCGTGTGTCCGTGGCACGTTAACCCCTTCACGCGGACACAAAGACGTCTCAATGCGTCGTGAGTCTCTTGTGACCTGATTTTATGCATTTATAGGAAAAATGGGTACATCCAATTTAAAAGGGCACGGTCATCGGAGAAATTAAGGATCGCCGTTCTATTATTCTCCATGTATCGTAAATACGTTTCTGTTTATCCTCTGATGATCACTGTGTGCAGAATATTTTTATTTTGCAGTCTTGACATTGGGGAAAAATTGTAGCTCAACACTTCGCCTCCGCAAATTGCTGCGCCATTATTCAAAGGATTGCTAATATCCTTTATATTTAGTCGAGTTATCGTCGAGTCTCTGAGACCAACAGTCGTGCGATTGCTATGATATTTTCTGCGTTGGAATAACATTGAAACTGAACCCTTTACAATCGAACTTCCAAGCGCCACGAAAAATTGCTGATTGAAAGTACTTTTAATTTCATTAACCCTTCATCGTTCAGTATTTAACAGACCCTAACAGAATTGATTGTTCATTTTCCGACTGCTAGGCGATTAGAAAGTTTGCTGCGCCATTATTCAAAGGAGTTTTAATATCCTTTATATTTAGTCGAGTTATCGCGTCGAGTCTCTCAGACCAACAGTCGTGCGATTGCTATGATATTTTCTGCGTTGGAATAACATTGAAACTGAACCCTTTACAATCGAACTTCGAGGCGCCACGGAAAATTGTTGATTGAAAGTACTTTTAATTTCATTAACCCTTCATCGTTCAGTATTTGACAGACCCTAACAGAATAATTGATTGTTCATTTTCCGATTGGACTTTAGACGATAGGAATAGTTCACTCGAAGCAGGGCTGAACGATAGGTGTGCGAAACTAGGACGTTTCCGCGTATTGGTGTTTTTTTTCGGTTACTGAAGCCGTGATTAGAACGCGCAGAAAGCTGTGTGAAAGTTTCGCGAGAATGTTTGCAAATGTTAACGGTTGAACGAAAGTTCAGGAGGATTAACGAATCTTAATGATTGTGCTCTTAGGCGGCTTGTTAAAAGTGCTCGGTTAAGTAAGGAAAATTGCGTTGGTTGACGATACTAGTCTCGAACATTGCGGAGGAAACATGTCGGGAAACCCAACGCACACATTCGCAACTGGAATCGGAAATTTTCACTGGGCAGTGTGTCGGCGTCACCATGATCTCCTACGCTGTAATGTTATAGTTCAAGGATCGGAGAAGCGACGCGTTGCGTCGCACGCCGCGTACGTATTCGATGTTGAGGACAGTACGACGACACATACGCGTGCATCCCTTCGACGGGTCAGTGCTAACTACACACCCCCCATTTGACCCTCTGTGACGCATTCGAGCTTCCACAAGTATAATTTCTACTCCGTAGACTGGAATGACGCAGACCGCGAATGCGTAAATCGAACTTGACTTTTCCGTCGGTACCGAGAAGTTTCGACAGCGTTCACATGGAAACGGAGAAGTGATATTTCATTAATAAACTTTAACAAAAATTTTCTTTGACACGATACTTTCATCTTGACCCTTAGCCTACGTTTCTCGATTTATCGAACTATTTCGCTTTTTTTAAAAATATTTATCCTGCGCAAAGAGGAAAGTGTGATCAGCATTCTCGTTAAATCAGAGCATGACGTCTCTCACGGGGAAGAAGACGTCTTCCGAAAGAGCAGAGGCGGCTTCTCCACCATGGCTGGTAGAATGGGTGGGCCGAAGGCCAGGACACCGGCAGCTATAGCACTCCCCCGCAGAATGTTATAGTTCAAGGATGTCCGGTGTCTAGGAGTCGCGCGGGGACCGCACACCGGTGTCATCGGTTCGTTCTCGGCCGGTGCCGCGGAGAATTTATCGCGTAATAATAACCGCACGCTATTAATATCGCCGCTGGTTGATCCGGTGCATGATCGGACGACGATCGTCGCGTTCAGCAATCGGGACGGAGACGGTAACGAGCCTCTTTGAGAAGTTGCTCGACCGGACGAGCAATCGACGGCCTACTTTGTAATTAGGGGACCGTGGACGGGGGCTCGCGGGCGGATAGAGACGCCCCTGTGACGAGAAATCGCGGTGTCGTTATTGCTCGTTATCAATTTGCTCGGGACGGACCGGCCGGTAAATTACGATGGATTCATAAGTGCGGCTATCAACGAAGGTCATCCTTGCTGTATCATTCTCTTCGTAGCTGCAAGCGTGCAGAACTGCGACATAATTTCCTAGCAGGAAATATATAATTTCCTGTTAGGGTCGCGCAGTCGATTAGAAACGGGAATAAAGAAAATCGTGTACGCGAGATATCGATCGTTCCCGGGGCCGAGTGGTGACGTTCTGCCAAAATACAGTGGTCTGGGTCGTGAAGAGTCGGACACGAAGTAGAAAAGGGCAGCCTGGCGCGGCCACTCGGTCCTTGCAGATATTAGGTCATCCCATAAGTCGGGATATACATACGCTAATACAACCGTCCTACATTCTGTTCATGACATATTAGCGTCGAAACTCGTTATACAATTCAAGACACATCCCATCGTTAAAGCGATATTTTTCGTTTCGAATGATATTCCGTAAATATGAACGTTATTGTTTCATACTTAATCTCAGCGTCGGAAAACGAGACGGGATGACCTAATAGCAGAAACGCGGTTGGATCACTAGGGAGTGTTGGCACACGTTTTCCTCGTCTCGTCGCGTAAGTAGCAATCCCTTGATCTCGGTGCTCGTTTAATACCGGTAATACTCGAAGGATAATCGCCGATGGTCTCGCGACGAGGAATTGCCAAGCGTATGCGAAAGGACGAATCTTCGCGAGCGATTTAGCGTACCGGGTGTCTCGATCAACAATCAATAAATCCTGGAACAACGTCATCACGAGGGGTACATACAACAGCGTGAAAAATCTTTTCTGAATGCTATTTCATTTTAAAATTATTTCTCAAGGCCATTAGAATATTTTAATACGGGATCATATATTTCGTCTTCGATGTTCTTATAGAGCTCAGAAAGACGAATTCAACGACCTCCATAACCACACCACTTTGATGATTCACTCTCGAGATATTTGTGTCTGAATGAATCAAGTATCTTTCCTTTCAGACGCTGATATCTCGAAATTGAATGATCAGAATGGTATGGTTGTAGGGGGCGTTGGTCTTGTCTTTTTGTGGTCTATAATGATATTGAAAGAAATATATGAGGTTCCGTGGGAAAAAAGTACCCATGACCTTGAAATGTCAAGTTCATCAATTTATTGTGAGTCAACCAATTAATTCAATAATTCACCGCAAGGTATCATCACGCATTAAATCACAGGAAAATAAAGAATATGACTCAGTTTCACTCCTCTGATAGTTAAATCAGTGCATGAACAGGCAAGGCTGCCGTGTCTGACCATGACTCACCGTTTCCACTTACTCTGTCCATTAACGCGCGCTTGTTCGACGAATTTTCAAAGTCAGTTCCCTCGAAAAGGAAGCGTCGGTGGAGAAGATTGTGTGCTACATTTTTTACTTATCTTTCACCGCAAATTCTAGGACACCATGTATAGAACATACAGTGCCACCGCTAGCCGAGATGCAGCGCAGTTTTCTCGGAAGATTCGTGGGTCGGCGCCAAGTGGCACGAGCACACTTGTCCGCTCGAGACGAATACGAGAACCCCTGCTAGCATTTTACATTAGTCATCTTTCATAGAATACGCCGAGGGGACTGGGAAATTGTGTGCCCTCGGAGCTAATGGAAATTAAACCTCGTCGAACCGGTAGCACGGTAAATGTCCTATTTATGTGGCCGCATGGCGTACGTGAATCTCCTCGTTTCGACCGTGATGCTCCGCGGCGCTCGCAGATTTCTGTTCGGCTAACCAGGAAATTAATGGAACATCGATCTATAATACTTTGCCGTTATTCTCTGCCATTTGCAGTTCCATTGATCCTTCACCAATACGTTCGAACCTCTTCCATTAAAAATTGATAAATACTTTTGTTCTTTCGCCAGGGTATAAAATATTGCACCTCAGTACTCCAACGCAGTGGTGTTTTTTCTTCGGAAAAAGCTGGTCAAAATTAAGTTTTCGTGTATCGGTGCATCAGGTGCAGCTTGGATTTCTTAACACATTCGCTATTAGCATTTAATTAAAAAATTGATTTTTCGTGGTTATAACAATTTGATCACTTGCCACGGTATTGGTGACCCGTCCGGTGGAATAGTTTTTGCGAGGGCTGGATTCAGGGTTTCTGGAAGCCGCAAGATGGAAATTCTTTTCGTGGAGGCGTGGGCGGATTCTTCCGAGTCGCTAGTGGCGTTTAACAGTTTCCGATCCCGAGCCATTCCGATATTAGCAGGAGATGTATTTGTAGGTGGCCTGGTTAGCTCATGCTGAATAGAAGGAAGATTCGGCCGGCATGCTCGGCTCCGTTTTCCCTCGGCCGAGAACTTTCCGGAATGTTCGAAGGCTCGCGTTTCGTGGACGGTCGCGACGCGTTCGAGGAATCGGCGTGACGCGAATCGAGAACAGGGAAAATCGCACGATCCAGCGAGCGAAGTCGAAGTCGATGCCGAACGAAGTCGAAGTCGAAGCTGAGCGTAGCCGAGCGTAGCCGAGCCGGCGTGAGTTATTTCGCTACGCGGAAAGTTCGCGGAATCGTACGCTCGAGGAATTTGCATGTCCTAATTAGCATTCTTCGGGGAACCGTAAACGTTGCTCTTAATCTATTCGCCTCATCAATGAACACTGGCTTCTTGGTAAGGTTGTTTCACGGTCGCGTGTCCCGTCCATTCATTCCGACCAGTCACCAAATCATGCGCCGGAACGCAAGCACCCGGCGGTGTTGTTACGACGTTCGACAGCTTATCCATTTGTTCAAGCGACGTTTCGACGTCCCATCGTGGCTCGCGCAACGCTGAAGCGTTAGTGGGACGAACACGTCGCCGCGTGTCTCGTCGAAATTGAATTATCCCGTATTGTGAATACTCGGAAAAGTCAAAGCGTGAAATAAAAGTTTCTGCTAAAAAAACTCAGCCGATTAATAAAGAAATTTTCTAGTGCAAAATTCGGGTGTGTCGTTTCTGAAGCTTCCGAATGCCGGATAATTCGGAATCGTTGGATTGTACAGGTTTGTGCGAACACAGAATTTTGTTCCTCCTGCAAGTAATTGATCATTTATTCCAGTCATTTGAGAGCGGAGTAATGTATGCGCCCGTGTTAAGTTTGATTGAGGTTGCCACGCAGTTTGAAAATTGTTTGAGGGCATTTAGCTAAATGTCGTACAAAGGCTCATTCTCTGGCGAAACACTCGTGCATGCTGCTGCGAAAGTTTCAAACATCCTGGACATGGCTTGATGCTAACTACTGTCAGAAGTTCGGGTTAAGGCAGGCTGCTGAAGTTTGCGCATACATACCGTAGTCGCGCAGATCAATTTGCGTCGGTTACTGCAGAGAAAGTTTCCGTTACGAATAGTGCTGGTCAATCGGAAGCAAAGCGATTCAAACTTCTACTTTCAAGTAGATTGAAGTATGTATACAGTTTGATGAATCGTTTGAGGACGTTTGTATGACGTGGATACAAACGATTTTCGTCTGTTTAACCGGAAAATATCACTTAGTTCAATGATTATTTCAACCTCTTTAGAAATGGTGTGTCACGCTCAAGAGACCTAAATCTAGTGGCTCATGGTCGTTTGGCCCTGTATGAGGAAGTTTGAACAGTCAGCGACCATCGTAGCTTGTTTAGAAGAGCAGTGACGTTGGAAAAATTGCAACCTCTTTAGAAGTCTCTTGCCATACTGAAATTAGAGGTTCAAAACCACCAGTTTGAAGTGGTTTGGCCCCGTATGACGAAGTTTGAACAGCCAGCAATTGCAGTTTTCGTTACACGGCGCTAAGAAAATAGAAGAAAGCTGCGGTTCGTGCACAGACTGGTGCAAGCAGCTCTTCGGGAATCGCGTGTGCGATGAGTGGCGTGGGTGTGGGGCGAGTCAGACGCGTCTCCGGCGTCTGGTCTTGACGTTCTTCCGTTCTCCGTCCTCTTCTCTCCTCGAGCATTGATCGTACCCGCTGGTCTCTGGGAGGAATTAACGTGGCAGTCGCCGCGTTCTCGTACCCGAGCTTCTGCGAGACGATGTTCGGGCGCCAGACGATCGCTCCTCGTTTATGGTTGCCTCGGTTCGCGACGGTACGAGCCACGTAGATACGCGGCTGTATCGTTTGTGGCCGCAGCCGAACGTTCGCCAATCTCGAAACCATCCTGCCAGAACCAGTTCCTCTCTCTCTCTCTCTCTCTCTCTCTCTCTCTCTCTCTCTCTCTC
>CM052139.1:4891481-4902335 GCA_028454255.1 Halictus ligatus | reverse complement strand
TCTCTCTCTCTCTCTCTCTCTCTCTCTCTCTCTCTCTCTCTCTCTCTAGCTCGCACTTTTCTGTCTTTCATGTCGCGTCGTCCTTCGTTTGCCCTGGTTTTTCGGGTCTCGTTTCTTTTCCCGCTGTACATATTTCATTCTTTCTTCTGCTTTCTTTGGACTCTTCTCTTCGTGACTATCGGCCACCGAATCTGTCCCCGCGAATTTCTCGTTCTGCGACCGTCATCCCTAGGATGCACGAAAATATATTTCCACTGTGAGCCAACGATTTTTCCATCGAACGAACTGTCTCTTCGATCCTCGATCTTCTGTTGGCAATGGATGCTACACTATTGTAACACTTAATCTATTACAGTCAGAATGACCGATTTTCTATTTCACAACTATTGGAATTATGAAAACGCCTTCATAAGAAACGACTGCATTGAAACGCATCTTCTTTATCTAAGCAATTGGTAGGTAACGACGTTCCGCCGGTGAGATTCTCAGATGGTAAGAACCGGGTTCGGGATTGTCCAAGGCGATCAATCATTCTCCAGCACGTTATCTCGCCGTCACCTCTCGATATCGCCGTCCAGGACGTTCAATCTCGACCGATTTATGGTTTCTGCGAGTAGGAGGAGGAGAGAATCGAGCCGAATCTCGACGCCCCTCGATAAACCGGGCTCCCTCTCACTAATTTAATTACCCGCGGTTGGCAAGCCTGTTCCCAGGCACGTGGAAAACCGCGTCGACTCACGGAAAATCCCGATATTCCGCACCGCTTTGCGGAAATTGACTTTCAACCCTCTACCGTCCGAGCTGCCTCTCCATAAAGTTCTATCGGCTTTTGAGTTCATTATTTGAACTTTCTTTTTCGGCACTCACCGCCACAATTTTTGGCTAGAGAATAGCTTATACATTTTTGCAACGGTCACCTGTTGCGTACGGAGAATTCTTCGAAATTGTTAGAGTTAATAGAGTTCAGTTCTCGAACCGCGAGTCGATTAATATCGGTATTGTGTACTGGATCACGGCTTCGATTTTGTGAATTGATGAATCTTTTTAATGAAGAGTGTCGATAGAGGATCGACAGGTTGTAATAATTTCATAATTCAATTTAACAGGTGGCTCACGGGTGAATTATTCAAAGAATTTATTTCTTTGGATACATATTACGCAAAGACGTTTAGGGAAATTTGGATAAACACATTCTCGTTACTTCTTTAACGGAAATAACATAGAATGTGCCTAGTGTTAAAATATTAAAAATTAAAGTGATTAAAAGAGGAAATGTACTTCCATGTAGCCCTTCTATTCAGCAATTAACGCAGACAATTTTTATTTTGCGTAAGATACCGCAGTCTAGTGGTGAATAGACTGCGAGTCTGGAAAATGAAGATTGTCTAGATAAATGAATAGAAATTGTAAAGGAAGGAATGCTGTTATTCACATTTTCGATCGAGTTTCGTCGAGAAGCCGGAGACCGTGATTCGGTCTGCTGATCGTTGCCGACGCCGACGCCTACGCCGACGCCGACACCGACGCCGCGCCGACGCAACGTGTTAAAACGCATGCGTTTAGACGCAGCCGTTTATAGTGGCAGCGACAAGCGGCGCGTTAAAAAGAAATCCATGTCTTCGACCTCCATGCGCCTCCGTGCTCTCGCCAACGAGTTTCTACACATGCCACGACGCCCAGCACTGCACATAAACTTCAGACCACTTTTGAATCATTTAATGGCAGTGTTCGCTTAACCCTCGGACGATGGACTCATTTAGGTCCTTTAAAATCGATGGTGCTTGAGACCATTCTCAACTTTATTATCAATTTTCTAAACCACGAAATCATCAAACACGAGTTGTTACCAAGATGTCAATCCATGAGCCTCTTCCGCTGAATCATCTTAATATTTCATGAATATAGTGAATTTAATATTAAATCTAGTTGATCGCCATAAGTTTCGTTCCAGTAGAAAAAGAAAACGATTGGTCAGCCAAAGGCATGAGTTCCTAAAACCCGTCTAATCGTCCCAGAGATCGGTTGTACCTAGCAGCGAGGATGAATGTGTCGGCGCGGCGCAATTAGAATTGCGCCAAGGCTATCCGCACGAGCCTAATACGGAGCTGAGGCAGCATAAATAGCGCTAACAGCATTGTCTGCGCATTAAACCCGTGTAACGCGGCCCGGTTCAAAGGTGGCGGGGGAGGAGGGCTAGAGCGAGGGAGATACAGCCGCCTGGCTATAATAACCGCCTACATGCCCGGCGAAATTACCTTTCGGTCTATTTGCCCCCAGAAACCGGAGGTTACGTCAGCCGCACACGTGTGCGACGAATACGTGTACATCCGTTTCGTTTACAACGTCCCACCCCCGAGGTGGCAGTCATTGCGCGGAAGTGAGCTTTCGCATCGACGGTGCACGTTTACGTGGACGTTCACGCGTTATCTGTATGTGCACGTTTACGTGGTCTGCTGTACGTGTACGATCAGACGTACACGGCCAATCACATAATCGACGCCACACGCTTCAAACTGGAAAATCTTTTTCACAAATGGACCAAACGACTTCAGTTGCTCCGCCAAGCTGTAGCTTAAGAATTACGAAAAAGTAGTACAAGTTGATTTTCAAAACTTTTCAAATCTACTTACCACCAGACCAACCTTCAACTCTTCCGTTGTCAATTCTTTCTCGATCATTTCTGGAACATCTCGTTCCGCGAGACTTGTCCTCGACGAATCCAGTTCGACGAAACGCGGTGTTTTGCGACGTTAGTTTTGCAAGCGGTAGATAACGCGTTACGGGCGAAATGAATTTTTCAAAGAGGGCCGAAGAATTGTGTCACCCACACACGACCGACATGGAAGTGAACGTGCGCGAAACCGAGCGGTCCTGGCCCGAGGATCTGCTGTTCGCGATCTCGAGATCTGTTCTCGATCCCCGCGTCCCCCGAAGCTTCGTCCCGATTCAATTCCTTCCGGACTGGGCGGCTACGCTCCATTATTTACTCCTCGAACGCGAGCGTCGAGAGATCGAGCAACGTCGACCTATTTTTTATTCAACGGAACAAGGGTTCTCCCGGCCGCGCCGATCGAGAAATAATAATCGAACGATGCGCCGTTTTCGAGGGCTCGAGCCACCGGTTATCGGCCGATGGATTTTTCCTTCGAGCTATCGCTTGCCTGTTATTATTAGAAGTCTCTATACGGAGATAAAATGTTCTAGGCCGGATGCAAGGGACGGCAGCTGAAGTGCATCGAATAATAACAGAAACTCGTTCGGTTGCAAATATATTCTAAATGTGCTCTAATTGGAACGATCACGTCGCACTCCGGTGCAAATGCATTTGGTGAAAACAGATTTTCTAATAATCGAAATACTCGGTGCAAAAAGATTTGCTTATAATCGAGGTTCAAGGAATTTTGCAGAGTAGATTATAAGCCTAAAATAATTTTTCAAGCTTCTCATATTTCTCATAAATAGATCCACCATGGCTTTTCCGTCTCCTATCATCTGCACAAGCCATCGGTTTAAAAAATGACTTCGGTAAACAAAAGCAGAGACTTTGACCGCCATAATAAGCCCGGGTAGATTGCCATACGATTTGTTCTTGCGAAATTATAATAGATCAAAGCAGGGGCTGTCTACTGCTGGCTCGCGCCACGCGTTTAAGCGAGAAATGAAGCGTTCGCGGGGACAAGCGAATCGCGTTACGTTATAGTCACTGTAAGGCTATCGGAGCTCGACAATGAAGCGTGTAACGTACGGCCGAGCGAAATCAATCCGGCGAAGGTGTTCCAAGCGAGAGCGAGTTGAAAGCGTTCTAAGCCGAGCGCGGCAACTGTCGATAATACGTCAATCGATCTTCCTCGGTCTCGCAGTTGTACACCTGGTCGTACTGTTGGCCGATCTTGCACGAAAACTTGCTGACACTGATTAGAACTTCTTCGTCGCTCATCGTTTCCTCGGAGAAGAAGAACTCGCAAGAAAACGTACTCTGTCGGCTTCCTCGCGAAGGTACAAGATAAAGTTTGACGGCGGTTCCGATCGTTTCTTTGTACCCTTGTGCACCAGTTTGCCAAATCTCGTCGACCTGCGAACATTTCAATACGCGTTGCGAACAATTTAAGTCATGTTCTCGCGGCTCCGCGATTTGGTTCGGAAAACCAAAGAGTGGAGATCATTTGTGCAAAAATCGCAGATGAGCAGAGACATTGACAGCGTTATCTTAACTGTTATTTTCCAATTAATTTATTTGGATAATTCGCAAATCAGATCTGTCACTTCTCGCACATGTTTAGCGAACATTTCAATACGCGTTGCGAACACTTTAAGTCATGTTCGCTCGGCTCCGCGATTTGTCATTCGGTTTGGAAAACCAAAAAGTGGAGAATTTTATGCAAAAATCGTAGATGAGCAGAAAGATAGACAGCGTCATCTTAACTGTTATTTTCCAATTAATTTATTTGGATAATTCGCAAATCAGATCTGTCACTCCTCGCGCATGTTTAGCGAACATTTCAATACGCGTTGCGAACACTTTAAGTCATGTTCGCTCGGCTCCGCGATTTGTCCTTCGGTTTGGAAAACCAAAGAGTGGAGATTTTTTGTGGAAAAATCGCAAATGAACAGAGAGATCGACAGCGTTATCTTAACTGTTATTTTCCAAGTAATGTATTTGGATAATTCGCAAATCAGATCTGCCGCTCTTCGCGAATGTTTATTTCTGCGGAGGCCGGCGGCGATTGTTGCTCGGCCGACGCGACGCAGGAGTCGCTCGGAAAATGAATTCGAGCGAAGACGGGGAACGATTACTGGCGTCGGGGGTGTCGTTCTCGTTCTTCGGTGGCTGTTAATGGCTAATTTATTGCCGAGCTCGCAATCCAGCGGAGCACGTCGCGTCGCGCGGACCACCTCCGAGCGATCCACGTGTCCCACTTGCATTTTCAACGAGCCGCCTCGACGACCACTGGAGAACGTATCGTCCGGTCTTCTCTTATCTCTCTTTCTCTTTCTTCCTCCAACTTAAACTCGAACTCGAACTCGAACTCGGCGAAGACGCACCGGGGATCCACCGGGTCGCGAAAGGTTTCCATTAAGCTCGCGAAATTGGATACGCTATCGCGATGATCGCTGTCGATGCGATCCGTCGATACGATTAACGCCTGTCGATCGAAACGCGTCTCTTGAGAGGACTGTTAGCCGCTGAAGTAAACTCTTCCCGATTTTTTTTTTTTTTTCGAAAGGTCTGTGTGAAAAGATTACTGGACTGCGAATTTTGTGCATTTATAACAAAAAATTGAGTAAACGAAAAGAAAAAGAGTATCGACATTGTATGCCTGTATTTTCTCTGACGGCTCAATATTTACAAAGGAACAATAGAATTTTTCTCGTGGGTTGAAGATACTTAACGACAAGGCTGCGAATCTTTGTGCAAAATAAACATCGTCTTCGTCGACACAGTAATCATTTCATTTACAGTAATCACTTCTTCGTTTCTGTAATAATCCTAGCCAGTTGGAAATAGTACATTGTCTTAACTGCGAATTTTTATTTAAAATAGAAATTCTATTAACTGCAAGGCACAGAAGATAGCACAGACATTTATTCCTTTTCTTAACAAATGAAATGAGATGAAAATAGCGAAACAGCATTTCCAAATTCTTCAAATTCTATTTTCCAAATGTCCAAAATTTCATTGTCTACCACGAAATGTCTGATCCACCGAAGCCAGGTGTCGTTCGAGGGTTAAGGGTCGAGGTTTGAATAGGTTTCGAAACAGTATCAGCCGAGATGGAGGGCGGACAGTCTCCGCATAGTGTTCCCCAAATGTCTCTGCCTACGCGTCTCGACCTAAATTCACGCATTGCCTTCGAGTGCAGGCCGGATAATCGAGTGCGCGCCCACGCCGGTGCAGGGACAGGGGTTGCGCGAGTGGAAACAGCAGAACGAGGATACAAGTGGGTGCAGGAAGGTGGGAGGCGGGCGCGTGAACCTTGGAAGGTCTAGGATCGCCCTCCGCCGACCTACGAGGCGGTTAAACGACCTCCGAGGTTGCGAGCCTCGTTAAAAAATTATTTAATAATACTCCGTTGCATTCGAAAGCGTCCGCGGAATCGTTCCGTGCATGAATCAACCTCGTGGCTCGTGCTGTCGGAGCTTTGTTCATTCTTAAAGGTACAATTTGTCTGACCATGGCCAGCCAATTCTACTTCCTTCGCGAGCTACCTTCGCGTGCAATCGACAACTATGACAGAAATCGGTACGAGCAATTTAAAATAGCGAACGGGTTCAGAGAATGTGAATATATTAAAATTATTAACAAGGGAGATAAACGTTTACTCAGCTCCCGTGTTTCATAACTGCGAAGAATATCTTGGAGAAACGTTGTGTTTGAACGGGGCCGAAAAAAGTCACGATCAACGTTCCCGCACGCAACGAACAGGTTGGGGAGGGCCTATTAATAACCATAAGGGGTCAGAGTGTTAACAGTGGGTCCCCATAGAAGCGGGTCGGTGGAACAGAAGCCAGTGGAAAGCGGGGCGAAGGTTCTGATGCACGCAGGCGGTGGTAGTCAGAGCCAGGCAGTAGGCAGAGGCAGCCGGTAGTCGCGGTCGTAGTGGTCGTGGCTCGGTTGACGTCATCGGGCAAAATGGCGGTGAGGTGACGTCACCGGGAACCCACCCCTTGCCACCCTGTCTCTCTCTCTCTCTCTCTCTCTCTCTCTCTATCTCTCTTTCTCTTTCTCTCTCGCACGGTGGCTCCGCAACGTCGGCCGACAGGGTAGCCTCGATATCGTACGGATGCCAGAGAAGAGTATCGGACCAAGAGAGACAGAGTGAGAGATACAGTTAGAACCAGAGAGAGAGAGAGAGAGAGAGAGAGAGAGAGAGACCGATGGGCGCCTCGAAACTCGCTTCACCGGACTCTCGGTGATTTTTGGCAAGATCGTTTCGCGCATTTAGAGGGCGACATTAGCCGGCTTTTCGGGTAACGATCGGCGTCGCGACGGACCCGGGCCGCCGGGAGACGCCCTATCCGTTTTATCGGACGGTCGAGCGGGTACTCCGCGGGTTCTTCCGACCCGCTTTCCTCCACTGCGAGCGCAGCTACCCAGTTTTGTTCCTCCCGGCAGCAAACGGAAGCCAAAAATGCCTCGACCGGTACTCGCCGTCGTTCGAGCAACCCTGATCTACGTGCTGGGGATCGCGGGTCGCAGAGGACGGTACGTAGGCGGGTCGTCGACGGGGATCCGCCGCCGGCTCCGCGGAACGGCTTCAGAAATTATTGCGATCTTGCAGTGGAAGCCGTAAAACCAGGTCCTGTTGTGCTCCAAGAACAGAAATTGGGATTACTAGAATTGATTTCTCTGCGCGACCGACTGTGCACGTTCTCAAACTTTTCTTGGCGCGAATGTCACCGACGAAACATGCGTGAAAATTAATTCGATTAGGTGCCGTACGAAATAGTGGTTGACGTACGTGTATCAATCTGGTAGAGAACGTGTTATTCCCATTCGAAGCTGTCAGTTTCACACAGTTCATGGGATCGTGGATGGTCAGGCTATCGTAGGTTCAAAATTATGAACATTCTAACCGTGTTTGATCTAGCAAATTGATTTAAATTATGAAAATTGACTTCCCGCGGAAATTTTCGAGCTTTCCTCGGCGCGAATGGGGGGATTTGAGAGTGCTCTCTTTGAGACAGAGCGATCGTGATTTAGAAATAAACAGGATTTCGAGGTGGAAGTTGATGCATACAGCTTTGAGATTAGATTGGACTGATTGTCTTCTGTCTTAGAGGATTACCTAGCGAGCGATAGAAAGAGAATATACGAACGAGTTAGATGGAGGATTGCCTTCTTTGAATAATAAACTGTCTTAGCAAATCGCTTCATCTACAGAGGTGCTTCCCATATTAACACGTTGAATGGCATGGGGATCATCGTTGAACGACGGTACGGAATTAAATTAAAATTTATTGTGGCAAAACTAATGCCATCGTTTTGTTAATTCTAAAATTAGGTAGATTACGGTGAGAACTTTATTATCAAGTAACTAGCAATTGCTATTAACACTGAACCAGTCACGGTGAAATTATCGGTTCTCTATTTCGAAATTATTAAAATTGCAAAAAAATCTTTGGAAAGTACTGAATCGACTCCTTTATTGAAGCACGTTAGACGAAAACCGTACAAAGTTTAAATAAATTCAATTTTCTGCTTCTATAAGGCGGTTCACTTGTGTACGTTCTGTGAAATAAGCGAAACTTGTGCAAAACGTATAAAATTCCATTATTGCACTATGGAATTAAACAAATGTGCACCTTCGAGAGAGTTCCCAGAGAAAGCACATTTGCGCTCAGCCACGACAGGACGAAGGTGTCGCAGCTGAGATTGGACCGTGAATCTCCGGAATACTCTTTGGAATTAGCTATCCTCATGATAACGCGGTAACAAGCGAGCGATAGAGCGTATTAATTAGAGGACAGTGGTCCCGTCGAGACGGAGGCAGACCTCGGAGGCGGAGTGCACGCAGCGCAAGATTTGCCGGTTGTCCAGCGCAGAGCTGAGACTCGGCTGCGAGCCAGAAACTAGGGGCGGTGGCACCGGCGCACTCCGGAGAGCGAGAGAAAGAGAGAGAGAGAGAGAGGGAGAGAGAGCTACCTTGTATGTGTCTTACAGCTTAGACGACCGCCAATTCCGTCCCTGTCGTTCGGGGACGGCTTTCTTACCCTCTTACCCTTGCTTCCTCTCAAACACCTTCCCCCGGTTCACGGTTCAACGACAAACCCCTCTTCCCTGCACTGCTTCGCGTCGATGAATGTTTGAGGTTGATTCGTGATGTTCGGCATGATGATCTTTAACACGCCAACAGCCACATTGGTTTCACATGGATGACATTAATCTTGGAAGTCCATATGCATTTTCGATCCGCTCGAACGAACCGAGTTTTCTTCAGATTTTTACAATAAGGTTTCGAGTATCATCTACTGTGATACCCTTCTAGGTTCATCGGTTACATTATTATTTTGTCTTTCTGAGAATTTCTCGGGTCAATTATCAGCACTGAGTTTCGGCGATTACGTCATCATTTTGATAGGGTCATGGTACGTGGCTCAAGAATTTTTTAATGGATTCTTTGAAGCGTGTACTGTGAACTGGTCCCTTTAGGTTGAACTGCTTACATTCGAGTAATGAAGAGTCTAACAAAATTTGCACTGGATGATATTTGGACTCATTTTATTCAGACAAATGTCCCAAATATCTCGACGAAAGTGTGACAAAAAAGACAACGAAAATCAAAGAAGTATTACCACTGTGTTTTAATACTGTCTCATCTTCTGCGATACAGCTCGCGATATCGGCGATGAATTTTTCAAAAAAATATGATGCACATCTGTTTCGCACGTATCAGGAGGTTACAGTGACGGGTGCATAGTTTGATTTTCGCTCGTAAACTGTACGCGTGCGCAGATTGTGTTGCGGTATCTATCAGGGTGGCTGGTTTCTGCGAAACGGCTGGTCGCGTGCATAGCCTGCAGGTGGCTAGCAAACTCGATGAACTCTGCGCATATCTCTCTCTCTCTCTCACTCTGAAGCGTTCCTTATCGAGAAGTATAATAATGCAGCCGCGTGTCGTAGACGGAAGAATGTCAAGATGTTGTCTTTCTCTCTCTCTCGCCCCTTTCTCGAGGCAAGAAATTCCTGTTCAGGAGCGCGCCGGGGCAGGAGAGGAGCAAAAGGAGTCTAGTGGCTGACTAAACGACTTCTGAAAAGGTTAACGCGAGAATCATGCACACCGATAGAACAATTTTCAAGGGGGTGCACCTCGTGCCGTTGCGGAGCGCGGCGGCGGCGTCACGTCTTTCATATTGATTTCTCGAAAGATATTAATAACCCTCGAGAAGTATCGTCGATAACTGATGAGCCATAATAAACTTCCAAGTGCCGTCCCAGTTGCCGCGAATAGACGCCGATCTACGCGTCCCGCGATCCCCGGTGGCTGTTATGGGACGCCATGGGGACCGTTCTGAACCAGGTGGACCGTGGGAAAAAAGACGTGCAGCGACCGTCGCCGCCACCGTCGCCGCCGTTGCCGTGCCGCGCCGGCTCGTTAGCTGCAACGTCGATCAATCGAATCGCTCGAAAATTCAACCATTTTCTGGCTGCGCGACCGGTTCGATGCGACGAATCGCTTAATTATCGATCACGGTAACGAGAACTGCAGACACACCAATTTTAATGGCTTCTGGGTAGGCGAGAATTCTCGCTACGGTGTTTGTTCCGTTGAATTGTAAGCAGGTGAAAAATCTTCGTCCGATAGATTGTTTCATGAAAATGGGGATATATCGAAGAAACTTTTTTAACACGTTGACTGCCATGTCACCCATATGTGGGTGACGGAATTATTTGTCCAGGCTTTAAAATGAATTTCTCTGTTAATATATTCGTCGGACCAAATTTTATTAGGACCTGTAAAATGCAAAAATTTTCTGGAATTCTTGAGGTTTATCAGTTTGGCAGTTAAAGTGTTACAAGGGGAAATTTGTGAATAGTCCTAAAAGATTGTGGGCGCTATGAATGAAATTGTTACTGATTTTGGTTAAACATACCGTTGCTCGTGCTTCACGGATTTAGACACGCGATGAATGCACGGAGATTCCCAGTCCGGTTATCGCGAGAGAAAATGGTAGCAACTGAAGCGAATATCCTGTGTACGCGCGGAATACTTTTCGGCAGAGGAAATCGAAGGGCCTTCGAGCGCAGTCGCCTGGTTGGTCGTTGACCCGGAATCGAAGGCCAAATATTATCGCGCTTAGCTGTGATCCGGATTCGTTTTCGTCCGGTCGCTCCGATTTCCCGAATCCGACACC
>CM052139.1:4822774-4891381 GCA_028454255.1 Halictus ligatus | reverse complement strand
TTTTCATTGCAGAAAACAGTGTTCGCAACTAGACAATAGTCGAGTACCTTGAAATATATAAGTTGAAGAGACTCGTAGGATTTAGTATGCTTTCCAGTGCTCGAGCCGGTCCCACTAGGATCCGAAAATAATTCTTCAAATTTTTAATGCGTCCTCTTAGGTCGAATGAGGACATCCGGGCGAAAGGATACGATGATCGAAGAGATCACGATAATTCCCGTAGAGAAGAAGCATCGGCCTAAAGGAAAAGAGGGTCGCGTCAGGGCCGTGGCAAGGGACAAGGTTCTCGAAGGAGATGTTCGATCGGTCACGGCGGAAGTTCGCTATTAAAAATCGTGCATTATTCGATTATTCTCGTTACACGGCCGGAATGAAAGGGATCGGGGGCTCGTGGTCCGCGCGGCGTTCTCAAAAGAATTTAAAGAGCACTTGAGAGGGTTCCCTGGAACATCCTCGAATGCGACGTCGATCGATCAAGAACATATTCCGCGGCGCGCGTTCTGCAAATTCAGCAGCAAAGGTTTCCGTTTTATTTTTAGAACGGCCGAAACCGCGCGGCCGCGGCGAAACCGAACGAAACAGCAGGCGAATTCGCCTAAACGTCCCTCGAAAACTCGTCTTTGCCAAAACCATTTCACAATTTTCAAAAACTATCAACTATATTTTTAAAATTTAATTGAATTTATTTAGAAACTGCACAATTTATATCGTAATATAATCTTGACCAAATAAATGTTTTCAATCAATTTCATTCAAGTTGCAATAAACAATTTCAGACCAATCGTTAGGTTCAGCTAGGCGTGATATATTAAAATTTTTGCAAAATGTCTCGTTTTGGGTGGATGACGTCGAAGCAAATTAAAGATTGAAAATTGGTGACTGTAGCGTGCAGTCTTGTAGACGTGCCCGACATTTTTAGGTGACCTAATCGAGCGGCTGAACGGAGAATCAAGGTCCATTGAATAGGACCCAATTTCGCGACAATACTCTCCTCGTGCAACGCGTCGTGCAGCCGGCTACGGAGATGCATCGATGCGCCGATGCACCGGTTGCAACGGAAGGCGATCCTCGCCGCGAATTATTGCATTACCGGTCCAGCTTGATTGCACTTTCCCGCGAGGACGAGGATCCCCCGCTGCGAAAGTCTCCGCCGCTAATGCAGTCAATTAGCGCGTAGCAGGCTCGCGACGGCCATTAACGGCCGCCATGTTGCGAAAATCTTTGCGATCGGCTGGCGAATCGGTCCTCGGAAAATTCGAGGATGATCGTCCTACTGTTTCTTCCTTCAAAATATTATCTATCGAACACTAAAATCTTCTTCCTTGAGCCCGAACAATTTTTCCGGGACTCCGGAATCATTTTCCCGAAGCTCAGGTTCTTCTTGGACCTTGCCCCAGCTTTGTAATAGATTCTGTAACTTATTACGCAGAATTTATAGTCTTTCCGTGATCCCTGCAATTTTTTCCCGAACGCTAAATGTTTTAAAACTGTAGAATTGTTTCCTGAGCTCGAGGTTTCTTTCCTGAAGCTCGAAATTTTTCTCAGGCCTCTTTTATACTTTTAAGGCGTCTTATACTGTTTTATGAGGTCTATAAGTTCTTTTACACCTCCAGGATTGTTTAAGTAGGAGCCATAATTTCGTTCACACCTCTATGAATTTCTTAGCAGCTCCTATAATTTGTTTCTCACCACTACGATTTTTTAAGGAGGTTCTATAATTTGTTTCCTACCCCTACTATTTTTTTAGGAGGTTCTAGAATTCCTTTCACAACTTTACGATTTTTTAGGGGCTCCCATATTTGTTTCCTGGTTCCACAATTTTTCTTGGACGTCCTATAGTTTATTCGAAATCTTTAAAATTGCTTTAAATATATTTGCAACGTTTCATAATTTTTAGAGCATTCCTACATGTACACTTCGTTAAAATTAATATTCCCGAAAAAATTAAGATAAATCCTCGATAAGCAAAATTTCCACTGATCCCAGCCGAGATCAACAAACTGACTTTTCCAAATCGACGTTCGCCATGCGCTGAACTCAGGTTTGCGGGACCGATTACGTTCACCTCGTGCAACTGACGTGGCGCACCGCGGCCACGGTCGTGTGCGCACCTTCCTCGATGTTTCTTTGTTACCAGCCACCGCTAACTCGTTTCGTCTTGCGTGTTTTGCAGGTGGGCAGCGCAAGAGGCGGCACAAAGGGACACTGGATACACGAGTCAGTACAGGAGAAGGCCGAGGTTGGCCGGACTGAGTGGTCTCGGTGACTGGACTAGCTTTGGAGGGGAGGTAAGGGCGGCGAGCTTGCGAAAGCTTCGTCTGAGATACTCGTTAATTGCGGCTTCTCGCGAATCCTCGAGGACCCCCCTCTACTTTCGCGAGAACCCTCGCGAACCCTCGCGAACCACCGCGAATTACGCGACGACGAGGCTCTTCCGGGCTCGGGCCTGCTCGCTACTCGACTAAAACTCCACCCACACTTCACGGAAACACGTCGGCCGGCCCGTGCATTAGCTCGGAAATGCTAGACTAGACTGCGGATTTTTGTGCAAAATTGTCTGCTGCAAGAAACAACCGAGTAAACAAAATTTTAATAAGATCTGCATATTCTGAGAATGTTACAAAAATTATTGTTACTTAAACTTCGTCATTTCTATTCTTCTTCCCAAATGGCTCTTGTATCTTATTAAACTGCAGACAATTTTTATTTTGCATAAACATTCGCAGTTAAAAGCGTTCCGTTTAAATTCGTAAATAAATAAATTATTTGATAATGATGATCGCATTTTACACTATGATTTAATTCATCTCAGAAATTGACATTCCGTGTTACTAGTTTTTCTAAGAATCGTTTTTAAGCAAATCAATATCGGTCATCGGTGACCACGGTGGCAGTCAACGTGTTAATAAGTAAATGTAATCAAATTTTAATGAATATTCTATATTTAACAGGAAATGGGGGCAACATTTCGCTGTGGGTCCGTTTGGATCCAACGTTATTTACAGTAAAGTCTTGGCCCCTCGCGGGGTAGCCTCCCAGTGGAGGGGATAGACGATCTGACTAAGATCGTGTAGCTCCTTTCAGCTTAGATCGAGACTTTACTGTAGACCCCGTGCGTTACTTAAATCATTCGCCATGCGAGGATGAAATGAGAATATTCTGTCGTGGCCCTTACCTGAAGTAGTGTGGGAACTACTTCCTGGAGCTAGTAGATGGTCCCAAATAACAATATGTCGTCGGAATATTCTCTTGTTGTCCTTATTTGAAGTTGCACGGGAAGAACTTCTTCCTGGAACAAGTAGACGCAGTGAATGTAGTAGCGTGTAGAGGAGATTAAAGTTGGAAGGGTGCCCTGAAGAAGGATTGATGGTTTGAATTAGGTACCTGGTCTGGTGGACATGGCGCCAGGCCGGGATCAGGGCGGAGGGGCGGGTGGCGGTGGGGGAGGCGGCAAGGGCACCACGTCGTTGTTCATCCTTTCGGAGGATAACTGCATCCGGAAGCATACTCGGTTCATAATCGAGTGGCCGCCCTTCGAGTACGCCGTCCTGCTCACCATCATCGCCAATTGCGTGGTCCTCGCCCTCGAGGAGCACCTGCCCAAGCAGGACAAGACCATACTCGCGCAGAAGCTCGAGGCCACCGAAATCTACTTCCTCGGGATCTTCTGCGTCGAGGCGAGCCTCAAGATCCTCGCCCTTGGCTTCGTCCTCCACCGTGGCTCCTATCTGCGCAACATCTGGAACATCATGGACTTCTTCGTCGTGGTGACCGGGTGAGACCACTGTTTTCTAATATTACACGCGTCCAGACTCTTCACGGGTTTTTTTTCGACCTCTTTCTTCCTCTCTTTCTCTCTCTCTCTTTGTCTCTTTCTCTTTCTCTCTCTCACTGTGACTCCCTTTCTATATATTCTTACTGGTCAAACAGTGTGTATCATCGATATACCAACACTTCCATGTTTTAATATTTTGGTAGTTTAACACATTCACCGTCTGGGGACTTTTATTAACTATTAACTATTGTCGTTAATTGATAGTCATTTTTTTCTTGTACCTCTTTGCATTGATTAATACGTTTTTCATTATTATATTTCGTTTTTATTTCAAACATATTTAAAGTATTTCAATTCTAATTGTAACTGTGAATCATGATACTTGGAACAGTGAATGTGTTAAGAAATTATTAAAGGTCACCTTCAACTATTTTCGTTAATAGTGATCAAAATTTACGAAGGTCACCTTCAATTTGTTAATGTGCACTTTTTCTACCGTTACAGTCGATAAAAATTCAAATTCAGAGATTCATAATTGAATGACCTTGATTTAACCTTGAACCTCCAATTTTTCATAAACAATTTACATATTCTGCTTCATTTGCTACCTGTAAGTGTCGAATGTGTCGTTCAGGCAGGATAACAATGATTGACAAAAGTGTTATAGCAATATTAGAGTATAATTTCTTTTTTGGAACGTCAAATTATTAAAATTTTGAGGAGTTGGTATGTTTATGATACGCACTGTGTATGTTCAAGGTGTTAGAGCAGTTACTAGTCAGTGTACTGCTCGTAAACGATAAGCATAAGGAGAAAATACAAAACGTAGAAGCATAAATTTCTCAGAGATATAAAATACAATATCTTTTTGCTACGAAACGAGGCTATTAACCCCCACGCTAATTTCTCTTTGGAGAAATTATGTTTTAATCTTTACGGACATCTTCTCACCATTTTCGAGTGTTCTATAGTTATAACACTTCACTCGTTAACGTACAGATAAAAAATTTTACTGGACATAATAAAACGAATTCGTCCTGGTACTGTAGTTCTCTGGCTTCGCATGGAAACGAAGAATCTTTAACTTTCCATTTGAACAATTAAAGCTCACTTTTATTTCTGAAATAACAATCTGTAAATCTGTAATCTGTAAAAAGTGATAGCAATCTTTCAATATTTTTCCACACTTATCGCTTACGAAAAGAGCTCTAGTAACTGGATGAACACCTTGTGAACGAAAACAGGGTGTACAGGGTGAGTCGTGAAAAGCAGAATGTTCAAAATTCTTTTCCGAAGTCGAAAAGGAAGTGAAATTGAATAAGTGACATATTTGTTTCGTTTATTAAATTCGTAGGCTTCGGACAAATTTTTAACTCTCTTTTATTATCAATTCTACAAGGTACACACCATTGTTCAGCTTCTTACGACTCACCCGGTATATTTCACATCTTATACCGATGTATCTCTCAATCTTTCCTTCTCGGGAATCTTCCACTCGTTCTCGTTCACTGAGACTCGGATTCTCAGTCACGCGGTTCGTCATGATAGAAGGAACCTGCGATATATCGACTCCATCAGTCTCGATTTGAACAGAGACACACGCTCATCGATTCGACAAAATTCGAATTCACTTTAACCTCAAGCTGGAAATAAAACTTTCTCTTCCTTGAAACGTTCATCTCTAACCAGGATTCACGAGGAGAATCTCCAATCCAGGATCTCAGAAAATTATGAAAATCTGAGGACAATACGTACTCCAAACAATTGATAATTATCTGAATATCCGTATTAGAGATTATGATAAACAAATAAAGTTTGATTTCGAAGTATCTCAACTGTTTCAGTACCAGACGATTTTCGAAAATGATTTCCAAGAAAGCTATCGGACATGCGATTTTTAATCTTCGCAGGTTTATTGGTACACATTCGTAGAACGTGTCATAGTTTTTTCAAGTAAATTCATCGATCATGTCCGAAGATATAGCAATTTGATCGGACGCGTACAAATCCGAGCAAATGGAAACGAAACGGTATGAAATCGAGTAACGACCGATAGTTTTGTTAATTTTAACCACTTTGAGAGAATGTTGACAACAAAAAGAACATATTCGAAGTGCGTCCTGGACATAGAAATCGGCTTCTGAATGCAATGATCGGGATCGTCGAATGACGTGTGTCCTGTTCAAACCGACCAGAGACCGCGGACCAGGCAGCGAGCATCGAAACAGGGGATTCTGCGAAAAGTTCGCGACAAGCCTAACCTCGTGTTCATCGTGACGGCTCTCTCTCTCTCTCTCTCACTCTCTCTCTCTCTCGTGATCACGGCTATACGATCTTTCGTTCCCTCCCCCGTTTTCTCCTCCGAACAGACGAACGAGCGCTTGCGTTCTTGCTCTCCACTATTTTCTCTTTCTCTCCAAGCCTCTCTATGCCTCACTCTCTTTCTCTCTCTCTCTCTGTTCTATCTCTTTCGGGTTCTCTTGTTGCTTTTTTTTTTCTTTGGTTCGCACGACGTGTAACTCACTAATCGACGAGAGCGCACGACCGAGATCGCGAGCCTAACGATCGAGACCTGTGTAACACGTTGCCGCTGCGCCGTTCGTTGGCTGTCGAGGCAAAACGCGGACGTTTGGAAAGGAAAACAGTGGACGAGGAGAATGTTACGGTCAGGTCTGATCGACTCCCTAACGAGTTAACTTCGGCCGAGCCTAATTGTTTCGGGAGTGAACGAACCCCGCGATCGAGCAATCCGTTCTACCCTCCACCCCCCCAAAAAAAAACCCTCGCGATCCTGTCCCGGGAGGAAAGCCTGCTCTCCTCCTCGATCGCCGTGTCTTCGTTCGTCGAAAATTATGGAAGACCGTGGGAAAAAGTATTACCAACACGTTCACAGTTTCCATCCGAATCGAGATTCTCAAATTTTCCGGAGCGACTGAAAAAGCAGAAATTAACAACTCGATTGCTTTCACTTAGGTCGAGAGAACATTTTTACTGTAGACTCAATTGAAAGCTTGGGGCCTCTACTTTTGTAATTTTTATCTGGGATATTTTCAAAAATTTTTCGAATGTACCGTAGACTTGGAGATAGCAGCTTCCCCTTCACAATGGCTCCTCGAAAATTAATATACTGAAAATTGTACATGAAGTTCTAGGGTGCTCATTGTAAAGTGGAGGTTCAATCTTCAAATTTGTGGTGGATTCGATCAGCAGATACATTTGACAATGATTTTACAGACGTTTCAATAGCCTTTTCGAGACAATACAATATAATAGGCAGTATAATAGGCTACAAAAAATTGATAATGGATCATGAAAGTACAGATTCGAAGCTGTAAAATGAGTCTAGATTCGTCGTCACACTATTCTCTTCAACAAAATGATCACGGTTTAAGTATCGACAATTTTTGGGAGTAGTGTTCAAGAAAATCGAAAAAATTTCGCATAAATGTACAAAGACCTACGAATCGCTGTCATTATTCGGAAAGTCGGAGAACAATTCAGAATCGAACGAATTCGCCGCAGTGATCGCTCCGGGAAACGAAAAATCGTCTAGAAATGTACGGGACCGTTGATTCTCCGATTAAACGGAGAGAGCGTAAAATCGAGTAGCAGCGCGAGAGCAGATTATTCGAGGAACGGTGAGCGTGTTAAAGGGTCGATTAGGGGAGCTAGCGGAGGATCGATCGAGGTGGTGAAAGGGCGTTCCTCCGTGCGGGCGCTTAGGATGTAAGGAAAAAAAAAACATAAAACCGCGCCGATCGGTGTCAAAGGCCGAGCAGATAGATTCTAGAGTAATCCTTGGATTAGGTCGATGACCGTGTTCGCCGAAACAAACGTGGACGTCGACCTGCGTATGCTACGTTCCTTCAGGGTCCTCAGACCGCTAAAGCTGGTTTCGAAAATTCCAAGTGAGTCAGTCACGCAGTTCCTGCGGAACGGCAGAAAATGCGAACGCAATAAGTAAACAGTAATATACAGAGTGCAGTAAACAGAGAACAGTCGAGCAGCAGAATTATCTAAAAATCCATTATCTAACTAATGCCCCCAACCCCCACCCCCCTTTTAATAACACCCCCCCTGGCAGTTGTTATATTCCCTGGCAGTTTATTATTGTGTGCGTTCGACTAGTCTCCTTAGTTTTATTTCTTGAATACTGTTCCTTGATTTTACGATAACCGCAGTCATACTTTTAGCTCGTCGATCATTTAGTTTCTCTTTTCTGTCTGTCTGTCTGTCTGTCTGTCTGTCTGTCTGTCTGTCTGTCTGTCTGTCTAATTAACTATGTCTGTCTGAAACTCTCTGTCTCTTGCTATTTAGTTGACACGTTGGTTTTTGGGTCGACGTTTATTAGCTCCGAGAGAACAGAGCATCGATGCCTAAAACTTTAATTACATTCTATCAGTATACCTCTAACACTTATACTTTCATCTATCTATCTCTATCTCTCTCTCTCTCTCTCATTATCCTCCTTATCTCTTTTAAAAATTGATCACCGCTTTAGTTCACTCTGTCCATTTAGTTTCGAGCGATACGTTTATACTTTCGAATTTTGTTCAGCCAGTTTCAAGTTTCTCCCGTTTCGTTGAATTGAATACCACCACAGTTTGAACTTAGAGGCTATGGGTGTATTAGATCAGTTGATTGACGCTAGATGATCGTTGACAGTTTGATGATCGATATATTACTTGATACATGATATATATCTATATATATATATTTATATATATTTATATATTATTACATTCTGTGTCTACGTGTTTGCGTAATTCGAGTGTCTATTATATATTATTACTATTATTCTATATACATACATATAATACATATATATTATGCGTAATTACTCTATATATCCTTCTACCGCCTCTATAGAGGACTTGCGTGAACTAGATCGCTAGAGTGTTTCCAATTGCGTTTTACTATTCTTCTGTCGTTTTGTTCAGTTTCTTAATGCACACGTTGTTCATTGACTTAGAGACTTCCGGAGTCGTGATCAGACACGCACTCACACTCACACACGTATCAACACGTACACACAGAGACATAGATACACACGTACACACACACACATACACGTCGAATCGTCGAGGCAACCGACGATCTATCATCGGAGAACTTTTCTTTCTGTTTTCCAAGCATGGGACCGCGGGAGATTTGAAAAAATCAAACGAGAAAAAGGCAATCGAACGTGGGAGAAAAATTGGAAACTACGCGAGAGGCATTCTCTCTTCTTCTCTCACTCTCCCTCTCTCTTTCTATCTCTCTCTCTTGCTTTCTCTGTCTCTCCTTCCCTCTCTCTCTCTCTCTCTCTCTCTCTCTCTCTGTCTGTTTCTCACTCTGTCTGTCTCACTTTCTGGAGGAAAACAATTTTGTTCACCGCCGTCGATTGTTGTTCGCACGCTGACACGAAACGACCACACAACGACTTACCGGCCTGCGGGTGTCTCTATACTTAGCAGTCTCTATCTTTAGCTACAGTCACTGTTTGATAGAATTGACTAATAAATTGGTAAATAGGTACTAGGTGTTCTAGAGCAGTAACGTATTCGAGCGAGCTCGTGTTTGCTAGAGAGTCGTACCTTTAGACGCCCTCGAGAGACCGTGTCATCGTCCCTCGGAATCGTAGATCTCACCGAGGTATCCTCTCTCTCTCTCTCTCTCTCTCTCTCTCTCTCTCTCTCTCTCTCTCTCTCTCTCTCTCTCTCTCTCTCTCTCACTGTCTTACTCACTCTCTTTCTCTCTATCTCTCTTTCTAACTAGCTTCCCTTTCACTATCGATCCACGATGCTTCTATCTTTCTCTAACTCTGTCCATCATTCACCTCTGACAGACCATCTCGTGTGACATGTAGATGCGAGTGTGTGCGCGTGGGAGGAAACTCGTGATCACCGGAAGTGACTCGAAATCCCTCGACCAAACCCCTGGAATCCGTGAATTTTGTTCATTGACGGGATTCCCGAATTTTTGAACTAGTCCTTCGTTTGTGTACGTTGAAACACGGTGCGCGAAATTTTCAAAACTCCATGCAGTATTTTTCGTTGCCTCACCTTTTTTACCCCATGGAATTTCTTAAACGATCGTCGCCTGTTAATTTATGTCTGGATTCGTCGCAGATGCAATTTCAATCTTTGAAGACTTTGGAGACTCTGCATCGAGGAATTCTAGAACAAGTATAATCGGTCTGTTTTCGTTGAAAATGATGCTTGGTTGAAGGGTTTGTTCCCCTAGATGGAGGGCTGTACCGGAGACAATTTTTTAAGTAGCACAATCGACTCCTTATAAATTAACTTTGATTTTAAAAGTCATTAGACTGCGGATTTGATGTATCTATGGCAGTAGGTGGACGTTAAAACGACAGAAAATTGAAAAACTATTTTCAATTTATTAAAACAAAGCCGCTGTTTCTAGCAAGCGATGCAACAATCGTTCCCTGCACATTAGCGTCCGCAGTCTAGTTATCGGATTCGATCGAGCTGCAATTTCAATAGCAACAGACGAGAACATCTTTGTACAAAGATCGAACCACAGAACAAAGATTGATTCCACCTCGTCACTTTTTGCAAATGGAGAATCGAAAAACCAACCGCAAGTATCGACTTCCTCCCCGCGCGTCCCGATACAGATATTAGTTGATGATCGTCTCGCCTAGATCATCCGAATCGATTCCCTCTGAGACTAGGCCCTTCGTCCACCGAATCCGTCTGTCGTTGGGAGCTCAGCAGTTGGCATGGAGACTATAACAAAAATCTGTAGGTTACAAAACACAGTTGAAATTGCAATTTTTCTGAAATTGGATGATCGGATCGATCCACTAGAAAAGTTCTAAACAAACACTAATCTAACCAAGTCTAAAGAGCATGTTTAATTACAGACAACCTTTTATTCTTCGCCGTTTGTGTCACAAGTG
This sequence comes from Halictus ligatus, assembly GCA_028454255.1. Classification (NCBI taxonomy): domain Eukaryota; kingdom Metazoa; phylum Arthropoda; class Insecta; order Hymenoptera; family Halictidae; genus Halictus; species Halictus ligatus. The sequence continues at coordinate 4,880,702 of CM052139.1, read as the reverse complement.
CAAAAAGCTTCTTCATCATCTTCGTCATTCGGTGGCCAATACGAGGAATACTGGCAACTTCTAGATATCCGTACACTCTCCTCGATATATTATAGTGATCGTAGACACCGTGAAACTCCCAAGCTCCCAATGACAGTCGAAAGCCTAGCACCGGTAGCCGATCGAACAAAAATCGGAGATCGCGCACCATCGTCCCCTGTCCACGCAGCGTTTAGCCACTTAGCGACCCCCTGTCTGGCTGACCATAGTCTGTGAACAATCGCTGGGAATGTAGAGTATACAGTGTTGAACCACGAGCAGTTGCCTATCCACCCTCGCCAGTCTCAGCGACGTAGTCTAGAGCCGAAGAAGACGTAGCGAGCCGATCGTCGTTCTAGAACCGTACAGTTGAACGAACATGCTCCAACGATAGCGTAACAGGACCGAAGACAGCGGTCCGGAACCAGCTTCAATCCGATAGAAACTCTCTGTATCTCTCTCTCTATCTCTCTGCAAGCTGTTCGACCTGAGATACCGGCAAAAATGATCGAAAAGACTGCGAACATTGCGCAAAACCGACCACTTCCGACACAATTTTACACCTTTCAATCTAGGGTTGCATTCAGAAGAAACTGTGAGAAGACCAGAAGAATCTAAGGGTACCGACGAGAAGATTTTGCAAATTTTACGAAGATTCGCAGTCTGCCAGCAACTCCGGCTGCCAATGTATCCACGAGTTGTTAACGTTCAGATTCCACCGATAGTTAATTAGATAGACTGAACACGGTTAACAATTCGACGAAGATTGCCAGCGGAGTTCTGGTGAATCGTTTCTTCAAGTATTTGGTATCATAGTCGAATAGCTTGCGCATCTATCAACCGATATCACTGTCTCTCGCTCTATCTACCTAACTACTCTCTCTCACTCTCTCTCTATATATTTCTCTGTCTCTCTCTCTCTCTCTCTATCAATCCGATTCCGTCCTAGTCCTCCGTACTCCTCCGGGTTTAGGCGATAGTACGCTAGTTAACCACATAGTTGTGTAGCTTAAGTACTTAAGTAGCGTGAGTATTAGTGTAATAGAGTAGTAAGTAGTAAAGTGTGGCGGGGTGTGTGTGTTTTGGGGCAGGTTCATCACGGCGTTCTCGCAAGGCATAAACTTGGATATGGATCTGCGCACGTTGCGTGCGATACGCGTGTTGCGACCGCTCAAACTTGTCTCCGGCATACCGAGTGAGTAGCGTTTCAATACAATCGGCCGTGTCGAATCCAGCCGAACAAAAAACGATCGGAAAACTACCGATTTAGCCGAGAAAAACGATCGTTGAAAACCCCGTCTCTTCTCCGGTCTCTCCCTTTCGAGCCGCCCGAAACTGAACGCAGACTGGACCGCTACGAAAAACAAAAAAAAAAGGAAAAAATCAACGAGGATCACGAGGACAACTTGGGTCCGCAGAACTTTCGGTCGCATTACTTTCTTTTGTTTCCCCCCGTTGGCTGTGTACTATGACCTCGAATAATAAAGTCGACCGGTCGAAGGGCAGAGAAGAGAAGAGACGGCGAAAACGAACGGAAACGAGAGTGAAAAAAAAAAGATACGGTTCGGTGCTCGAGGAACGCGCTCGTCGTGAAGATTTTCGGAGAACCTTTCGGCGGGTCCAGGATTCGGATACTTCGTGGATCGACTGGATCCGCTGTCGCCTCGGAACGCTCGCGTTCGTCGATCGCGTTGTTCCGGGCGTCCGAGTTTCGTAGTTATCAGTGGTAGTCAGTTTATTGCAAGTATATATATATATATAAATATACATTTATATATCTTCCGTATATATCTCTCTGTACGCGGGGCGACCCGTTCGAAGCTTCGCGATTGTTTCCCCGAACGACAGTTCGTTTCGAGAAACGGTTCGAAGGCGAACACCTTTTCCGGTTGCAATGGGGCATCCTGATCATTGTTCTTTCGACTGCATGCTTCTGGTTAGATAGGCGTGTAGTATATTCCGAGGTCATAACGTGTTGGTACTCTGTAGCAATTTAAGATTGCTCGGCGCAGTTTAAAATTCACCTTCTCGCACACTCGGAAATGTCTCGACCTCCTGTAATCGAAATAGGGGGTCCTCGTTCTGTGTAAAAATGTAAATTTCGAACGCCTATCTGGAAAAACGCAGTTCCGTTTAAAAAACAAAGATTCACGTTGAAATGCTCACCCAGAGACGATTCGCAGGATATCTCCCTCTGCAAACAGAGAAAGTTTCACCCGAGATATTGTTTTGGAGCAACTTATGGTTCGGGGGATCGTGGACGAGGCTTGAAAAAGTGTCGTCCCGTGTATACATCTATATTATCTATATTGTTCTACATACATACATATATATCTATACACGTAGATGCCTTGCAACGTTAGAACGATTATGTTGTTTTCTGTAGCACCACCCAAATAGATATCTTTTTGAGAGTGCTGTATGCTGTGTCCATTGTATACCGACGAAGTATCCCAATTGTTTGGCCGCCGGATCGTTCGCGATCGTTCGATAATCGAAACCTTGTTGGCAAATGAATGAGAACAGAAAGACGTTATGCGATTATGGTAGTAGCTGTTCGTAGTAGATTGACACAAGAAGAAGAAGAAGACGAAGAAGAAGACGCGATTCCGCGGGCGCGATTTCCCCGAGCAGCGACGGACGAAAACCGGGATTGTAATGAAAAAAAAAAAAGAAAAATAAAATAAAATAGAAACGTAAGGACCGGGATATAGTGTGCTCCCACGGAGAAAAGAATCGATTCGATAGACGCGCGATAGTCGCTCGAAGACGGCCGGTGGTAGGGCCTAATTACTCCTCGGCAACTTTTTGCGAACAGGTCTCCAGGTGGTGCTCAAGTCTATCATCAAGGCGATGGCCCCGCTTCTGCAGATCGGCTTGCTGGTGCTCTTCGCCATCGTGATATTCGCCATCATCGGCCTCGAGTTTTATTCGGGAACCCTGCACAAAACGTGTTACAGCATCAGGGACATCAGTGAGTATACCCGAGCAACCCTGCGTCTCCTACCTCGTTCATCGTCTTTCATGATTACCGGTTCGTTGAAAGTGAATTCTCGATATATGTCGTTTATCACCGGGCCTTGACGACATATACAGAGAATTCACGGTACTGCAAATTATTTCTCGAATGATCACCCTGTCGTTACAAACCATTTATGGAAAGATTATCCGCATGGGATAATTTTAGCGAGTATCGGTCAGGAATCATTTTTAACCGCTTTCTGTATACTATTTTTTAGTTTATGCGCGCGCAGACAATCGAACATTGTCGGAAGGATGATAGACGTTGACGACGTTTCTGTTGTAGATACTATCGTGAAGGATGGCGAACAGCCGAGCCCGTGTAACACGGACAACAAATCCGAGGCGCCGTTCGGGGCCCACGTGTGCAACCCAGACACCTCGACGTGCATGGATCACTGGGAGGGACCAAACTTCGGCATCACCAGCTTCGACAACATCGGATTCGCCATGCTCACTGTCTTCCAGTGCATCACTATGGAGGGCTGGACTGCCATATTGTACTGGGTAAAGCAAGAGATATGTCCTTCAGTGTTATAAATCAACGGATCAACTTTCTCTGTAACCTATCACTGTCTATATCTCTCCTTCGTTTTTCTCTATGTCTCATTCGCTGTTTTCGTATACGTTTCTCTCTGTCTCTCTCTCTCTCTCGAAAAGAATCGTCGGCCTGACAACAAGCTCTCTTTCTGTGTCGTAACCCTTGTCCGAGTTATTGCCTGCGTCAGTATCCCTCGTGCGAAGCAGGCTGGAACGTTCCGAACAAATCATTTGTATATCCCGCTTATTATCGACCGTGAAAACAGTATGCATTCGACGACTCAGTTACGAGATATCTGTCGTTTGGTGTGTTTCTGTTTAAAGGAACAGTGTATCTCCGCGTGATCTGTTAAAAAAATTAATAGCACCGGGTTATAGAGGACTTGGATCGAAGCAGGCTTTGCAGAATGCATTTGTTTTTTCATGGTCGATACCGAGCGAGATATTCGGGTGACCTGTTTGAAATGCTCCATTTTATGTACTCTCGATCTAAATGTGTAACCACTAACCGTCGTCTCTGTCGATCATTCGTACTATTTTCTGTGTCGTGTTTCTGTCTGTTTCTGTTTTATTCTATTCTCACTCTGTCTTTCTCACTTTCTTTGTTTCTCTCCCTTTCTCTATGCCTATATCTCGTTTCTCTTCTGTCTCTATTTCTTCACCTATCTCTGTCTGTGTTTGGCCGATGACAGGTTTGGCTTCCGTCGTTTCTTGTTCGTTCACTGGGACGAAGAAGAGAAGCGCTTGCAACATGTTTGAACAGCTCTAACACTGACGTATATGTTCACCTTGCTCAGTATAACACTGTCAGTTTCAGCCCTCTTTGCAAATCTTGGTGTTTGATCGTGTTAATATAAATACGTTCCCGTGTATACACATCTGTATCGTGTGCAAGCTACCGTTCAGAATTATTTGGCCACTGTTGAACGTTTGTTCCCACGTTAATCGGTACAATTGTTGGATCGTAAATTAACTTCTCAACCACCAGGGTAAAGGACACCAATTACTGTGGGCGTACCAATTACCCCTCCTATATTAATTAAACTTATTTGTAAAGCTTAATGAATATTGTAAAAGAGATATTACATTTTTTTCCATTAAAATCAGTTAATATATACATGTTATATATGTCTTTTTTAATATTCATTATGCTTTAAAAATAAGTATAATTAAAATACGCACAGTAATTGGTATCCCCGCAGTAATTGTCCCGTTTTTGTTCCGTTCTATTGCGATTGGGGAAGCAAATTTAAACAATTTTGACGTAGAAGGTAATTAATGAGTCCAACATGTTTGTTGAATGTTTTACGTTACATTGCCTTATCTTCTCCCAAATTGTTCCTTGCACAATTCCTAAAGGATTTTAGCCTTTTACGCTCGAAGCTGTTTTAATTCGGAAACCTCTTCCAACCTAGAATATTTCCATTTTTTTTTAAATCTAAATTAAATATCATACGATATTACTCATTTCACGGAAATGACACTGATCGATCTGACATATCCTTAAACGTTCAGCAATTTATTAAATACATATTAAACAATGCGAGAAATACTTTGAACAATGATGTAAAAATTTTCAGTGACGTTCTCAGGTTAATTCTATTTGGAACAGTTTTAAACCAATCCATCAGAGTTCACGCGTCTATGGTTCGAATACTGATGGACGTTAGTGTTGCACATGACTACATACATGTATATATACCGTTCTACGCTTCGTTCCATCGAAATCCGAAGAGAACAGGACAAGCTCCATCGATCGATTCTCTTCCGGTTCCGATCGCAAGCACGATACGATCGCGAATCGTATTGCAACCCCGGGAAACGGCCCTGTGTACAGTGGTCCTCAAACACGTCGTTTTAACAATTCCTAATTGATCTCAGATCGACGGTCTGAAATCGGTGTTGAATCGTAGCCGTTTCCCGCGGCCACTCGGATCGAAAGAAACGAAACGATCTATAGGGATCCACGCGTATAATCAGTTCGATGTAACCCCCCGGCCCGATGATCGGTATCGACGCGTTCAATATTTATACTTCACGCGGCTCTGGTGAAATTTGCAGACAAACGACGCTCTTGGCAGCACGTACAACTGGATTTACTTTATACCATTGATCGTCCTTGGCTCATTCTTCATGCTGAACTTAGTTCTCGGTGTTCTGAGCGGGTGAGTATCCTCCATTCAGCATCTCTCCCTTGTCGAACGAAAAACAGTTTAAGACGCGTCTTTCCTTCCTGTTTTTTTTATTGCGACGCAGGATCCACGGCGACCCAAAACAAAGAATTACTCTTGAACAATTTCTGGAAAAAATATTGGCTATTTCGTTGCTCGAAAATCCAGTTCATATTTTTCGAAATCATCGGTGTAGAATGCCACGGAGAAATTCTAATTTCTCCGGTGACAATATATTTTTTCACATTTTATGAAAGAATCACCATTTAATAGAACGCTGTGACTATGCTGTTGTAACTCGCGTAATTTTGGTTGTTTTTACTTGGGGAAAAAGCCGCACAGGTATTTCAAATACCGACGCATGCGTATGTAAATTCTCGATACAGAAGTGGTCGGCAGTTTTTCCGAAAAAAATTCCTGCTCGAGAAAAAGGGCAGGATTTCCTCTATCCGCTGTTGTATCCTGCATCGTCATAGTTTCCCCAGGATCTACGGGAGCTGGGCGGCAGTCGATCTCTATTTCTTTCTTTTCCGTCAGGGAGTTTTCTAACGAACGAACACGCGTCGAGAGGCGGGCGGCTTATCAGAAAGCAAAGAGAAAACGTCTGTTCACGACTGCGTTCAGTGCCTACTTAAAGTGGATCACTCAAGCAGGTCTCGAAACGATCGATCTTTTCCCTCGAGTTTGTCGCCCCGGTAGCCCCGTTGTTTGTCCGCATCCAGTGACGATTCTCCGTTCACGTACCGGGTGTCCCGCGGGAAAAAGGGGAATTGTTCGACAAACCGACATACTCGCGAACGCCTGGTCGAATCTCGAAACGATACTCGGTCGACGTTTCCACTCGAGAGAACGTTCGAAAAATATTGACTCGGGAACAGTTTTATCGGTTTTCTCGCTGGACACTCGCCGGGAAAAAGGGTCCTGCAGCGATCGAGGTGTCCTGGCAGCGCTTCTTCGCGAAGAAACTCGGTCCACGACGTCTCGCGCGAACCAGCCGTGCTTTTTCACTCGTTTCTCGAATTGTGCTCCTTGAATCGCGATGCAATTTTCTTGGGACGATTGTACGTGACGAAACGAGTCGGAAACGTGCAGCGAACTTTTTCGGAGGACTCTCCGGTTCCGGGATAATCGCGTTTGAAGGACCGTCGGAACGCTGTCGGAGAAGAACGGAGCAACGCGTCTGCGATCTTTGGGCCCGATTATTTCCGAAACCGAAAGCTCCAATGGGAAAGTTTGTTAGGATAATTTAGACGCGTTTTCCCCTCGTAGAATCGACCGTGTCTGATGGCAAGATTCGGGAGCACTTTCGGCAGAACCGGCGGAGAAATCGAACAGTAACGAGGACCGGGTAAACGCTAGTCGCTACCGGTAAAACCGCATTCTATTAGCTCGTAGCGCCAGCAATCTTACTGACAATGAGTTTTCATTCCCACCCGATCCCAGATGTATCGTATTATCCTGCGGCGATAACGCGCTAAGCGTAACTGCGCGAGTAGGCGATTGTCAGCGAATTGCTAGCAACTATTCCCGATATAACGCTCGCTAGAGTAAGACGAAGTAGAGGGAGCCTCGTGTAAGTCTCCGCGAAAAATTTTCCGGCAATGTTTCGAGGCCGTCCCTGTACCTTTCAATACGCTAAAGCACGTTTTTCTCGGGAACGTTTTTCTAAAAAAGAAACTTCAGTTTTTGAGACATCTCCGGAAACAAAGACTAGGTTTCAACTTTACGAATTTTTCCTGCGTCAACCGTGAAAGCTAGGCAAACGAGTTTCGCGTAGAACGATTCCTTAGACTCTCCCGAATACAACAGTATTTTTTATGAAATCGTGAACTTTTTTAAATACGTTCATATAATTTTTGAAGTCAATCGAGACAAAGTAGTGTGCCAATCTCGCTCTCGTTAAACTTTGTTGAAGCACGTTTAAATTCGCATAACGTTTTAAAAGAGAAAAAATACTGTGATATTCGGGAGAGTCTAGAGAATCGTTCCGCATAAGAATCACTCGTCCAGCTCTTATGGTTAATGCAGAAGAAATTCTCAAAGTTCATTACACTTTATTAAAGCAGTCCTAAAATTCTGAAACTTTCACACGAAAGTTCCCAATAGCCTATTATTGAAAGCACTAGGGGAACTTCGAGTAAAACGCAAAAATGGCGCAGAATAACGAAACCGGACATTTTCCTTCAGAAAACCGTTCAACCGATTTTCTAGCGATTCGGAGGGAACATTTAAGAAATTGGTTTTACACGAGGCTCGCTCTAGATGGGAGAAGGGTGGTCACCCCAATCCGTCACGTAACCAGCCTATCATGTCTCTGTAACGCTTGTAGAGAGTTTGCGAAGGAGAGAGAGAAGGTGGAGAACCGGCAGTCCTTCCTGAAGTTGCGAAGACAGCAGCAGCTCGAGCGTGAACTGAACTGTTACCTGAATTGGATCTGCAAAGCAGGTTAGAATGCAGCCTCGATCGGACATATCGATCGGGACGCCTCTCTCGTCGAAATTCCCTTTGCCGTCCTCCTAAGCTAGAGAATAGATTCGGCTTTGTTTGTCCCTTGCCGATATGCCGACGCCGATCCTGGCTAGTCGTTTCACTTGCTCCCGGCGCACACGTCCGATTTGAAACCGATTTGATCACTCAACTTGTCTTCGATGTCCTTTTTAGAGGAGGTAATACTTGCGGAAGAGAGGACCACGGAAGAGGAGAAGCTGCACATACTAGAAGGTTCGTGTCTCGATACCGAAATCACCGATATGTTGCCTTTCCACCCTTAGCGTCGCGTCAGTCGCAAGACGGTGACCCTGTTGCGTGGACTGATCACTGTTTTCTATTATCAAAGAGGTCTATCGTTAACCTCTTTGTCAGTATTTTTCATGTCAGTATCTGTCCGAACGCGACGCTAAGGAGGAACACCTTTGATGAATGATTGGTGACCAACAGTCGATGTTCAAACTGCAATAAATCGACGAGAAAAATTGTTACGGCAATCTACCTGCCGCCATTTTGAAGGGCCAAGTCTGCTTCCGAACAAGTCTAGGTAGATTGTCGTATGATTTTTTTTTCGCGAAGTTATTGCTGTATAAGTGACACAGTATCCACGGATTTCGATTGTCAGTGTTCTGTTCGAAAAAACTAACAGTTAAGCCGAGTTAACACTTAACACAAATAGTTAACAAGTGGCTAGCGATTGTATCGATGCATTCGATTTAGCCCTCTTCTTGCTGGATCGTTTAAATGAACGTGATGCTTTCTCGCAGGAAGGAGACGAGCCGCGGCGAAGAAGAAGAGGATGAAGAACCTCGGCAAAAGCAGAAGCACGGACACGGAAGAAGAGGAAGGTGATGACGACCAGGACGACGGTGAGTCGCGTTCTTCCGGCTTGTCCGCGCGATTCCCTCGCCATTTTTCTCCGGCTGTATTCGCGGAATTCCAAACGGGAGTCGATCCCGTTCCTAATCGAACAGGTTCCACGATTAAATTCTACGATTTACAATGTCACGCCTGTAAACTGAATGAAAAGTCCATGTTGTCGGTAGCATCGTCTCACCTTCTCGCTATTCGATCAGCGGTTGCAGGCGAAACACCTTTCATGACGCAAAGTGGTCTCGCGAGCGACTACTATTACAACATAATGACACTTTTCTTGTTAACGTAGTGGTAATCGCTCATTATGGATACTCCGTCCTCCCTGGAGGGGGGCTCCTCCCCCACTAACTTCATCACGGATACCTCCCTGAGCCACCGGGGGCCGGAGAGGAACTCATGGTTGAAATAAACTCTCGTCGCCCCCCTCCTCAACAACAGTATCCCGGGGAGAGGGGAAAGTAAAGCCCCCTACCAGCCAACATAGTAGGGGGCTCCCCGTATACGTAGTCAACTTGGTTTCCCCCCTCTACCTAGTCTACTTGGTTCCGCCACACGGGGGGCACCTCCCTCCCTAGCTCAGCGGAAGGGGGCCCGTAGGTCTCCGCTCCGGACGAGGGAGGGAGTCCCCGCTCGCGGAAAGAGGGAGCCGACGGCGAGCTCCGGCACGCCCCAAACAGAGCGACCCTCTGACCCAGATGACGGGGGGAGCAATTTGGGCGTTCCCCCAACCGTGCGGCAAGCCCACTTCTGGGGAGGGGGGGGACAACATAATGAAACTGCCGATACATTAACTCTCAATCTATCCGTGAACAAAATTTCCATGGAAAAATCTAATCGAAGGAGGCGCTAGCTCTTAACCACTTCACAGTTGCAACGATTAGAACTTGTTCTTGAGAACTAAATGTCTACATAGCTCCTTGACCTTACAATTAACGCAGATAATGTTTATTTTGCATATAAATCCGCGTTCCACTCATTATTATACTCATTATAAGCCTCGCGAGGCCACCAGCGTCCAATTCGAGTGCCTCATGGGAGAGAGAACGATATGATTCCGCTTGTTTCAGAGCCTAAGAAAATCCTGAAAGGTAACTACAACAGTGAGCACGGCCGAGTCTCTTGATCAAGCGGCGCGATAAAGGCTGCGTACCCGTAACTTTATTTCTGCAGTTGTTTTTCTCCGTGTGTTATTATCGTGTGTTCTCATGTGTCTAGGAAGAACTTACTCTCTTTGGTACATGCCCGCACTCAGTACGCACGATACATACACGAGACACGTAACACGTATCCACACGCGTAAATTTGTAACAGGAACGCTGCCCGCGTGTCCGACTTCGCTGCAGAGCAAACCTCGCGCGGCCATACGCGGAGCATAATTGCTCTGTTCGATCCGCAGTGGCGAATTATGCGTCTCTGGGACCGTAACATTTTATACTAATACGATATATTTATCAGTTTCTAAAACTGAGAAAGAAGTCAAACGGAAAAGTTTATTGATAGAAAGATCCAAGGGGAAAAAAGAAAAGTCAAATAATTTTTTATCTGAACTTTACGAGAACTCATTTCATGGAATTTATTGTTATCTGAGAACTTGATAATCCGCCACTGTAGACGGGTGTCAGGATACTTCTCTGTCGGTAGTGTCAATGGTAGATCGCGTTGTTTAGGACTTGCGGCTGAGGACGTCCAAGGCGCCGATTAATTTGCTGTCACTTTTTTAGGAACTGCTTCTGTTGGCTGGTGTCGCTGTATACTCGTGTACATATATATAATAAACATTTAAACGTGTGTGCGTGTGTGTCTCTCTGTTTGTTTGTTGGAGCCATTCGTGCCCCCGTGGTGGAGGCGGGTCCCACAATGCCCACGTGGTTCCTGGGCGGGGCTACGATGGCCACGTGGTTCTAGACGGGACTTGTGATGCCCGCGTACATATACGACGCCGCTCGAAACTATTTCGTTGCGAATTATTACTGCTGAAACGTCAACAGCTGTTTGAGGCTTCGGTGTTCGAGACTTCGCGAAGAAATTTTGCTAGAACAAAAATAGTCGCCATAGAACAAATGTTAATTTTTCATTGACGTAGGCGTGCCCCTGTGTTCTTCCCGTTTCATAAAATTCGCAGGGTAATTATCAGTACGAACAAACGTTGTTGACGAACGTGTTCATTGAAATTCACGGTGCACATGAGGAACGAGTGTAAAATGCTCTTCGGCAAACTTTAATGGAGTGGCCGAAATATTTTCGAGCGGTGTTAGGTAGAAGCATAGTTGGTGTACCTGGCGAGCAACCTTATCCGACTCATGTAGAACAATTAGAAGCGGGGAGCGGGCTTGAATCGATTCGACGAAAAATAGATTTGCCAGAAATAGGCGTCGTCCCATAGAGGGTACGACAGACGGACTGGGTCGAAGTACTTTACACGAGTTACTAATTAGGATAGATTAGTCACACGCATCGTTGATCCATATACATATAGAGACAGTCGTCCGCTTCATTAGAGAACATGTCGCTTAGAAATGAGCCGTTCAATGCCAGAATGGCGCACAGTCGAAACAGCCAATCATTACCGAGGAATAAGAGAAACTTTTGTAAAACACGATAACGTCGCAAGTTCGTGCCCCATTTCGTATTAAAGTATAACAATACTGACCTAATATTTAATGACGGTTAAACCTTTGAGACGCGGTGTTAAACCAAACAAATATTGACTTACACCACTTCTGCGTTGAACCGCTTCGAAATAGACGTGTCAGTCCTGTGTATGTTTAAGAGAACCCAAACGAATCGCCCAGTCGAATCGTAATCCGCAAATTTTCGATCGGTTCACACGACGAACCGAGCCGAGCACTCGAAATTTCGCCGACGGTGATTCGATATTGACGATCGATCGACTGGAAACGCCCCGAACAGGCGTGTTCTGCATCATCGTTGTCCTGACGGTTACTGAAACGATCTGTTTGTCGCTTGCAGGGTACTCGAGATCTTCTTACATCAAGTCGAGGGTGAAAGACAAAGGGACCTGCGTGCAGTTCTGGCGGGCGGAGAAAAGGTTCAGGTTCTGGATCCGGAACTCCGTCAAGTCGCAGAAATTCTACTGGTTCGTCATCGTTCTTGTGTTCTTCAACACCGTGTGCGTCGCCGTCGAGCACTACGGCCAGCCACAGTGGCTCACCGATTTCCTCTGTAAGCATTGTCCCCGACAAACCTCTCGTTTTAACCCCTTGCACTACGATGTATTTTACGCTCTCAGTGATCAGAACTTTTTTGTAATTCGTAATTTCCTAAGGAAAGGAGAAAATTGATGTCTATCGTATGCCTATATGTTCTTCAGTAGTTGTAAATTAAGAATGCCAAAATAGAATTGTATCTCGGTTCAAAGGAAACTAATAACATACATATTTATCAGACTCTGTTCAGAATCTTCGTCACGAGTCAGACTCGTGAAAGTAGTGCAAGGGGTTAAACAATGCTAAGATAAATGACTGCATAAAAAGAATAACGTGCGATAGAGGTTAACGATCACGTTGTTTTCAGACTACGCGGAGTTCGTGTTCCTGGCTCTGTTCATGATGGAGATGTTCATCAAGGTGTACGCGCTCGGGCCCCGCACATACTTCGAGTCGAGCTTCAATCGTTTCGACTGCGTGGTGATCTCGGGATCGATCTTCGAAGTGATCTGGTCCGAGTTGAAGTCCGGCTCTTTCGGCCTCTCCGTCCTACGTGCCCTTAGACTCCTGCGAATTTTTAAGGTCACCAAATACTGGAAGAGCCTGAGGAACCTCGTAATATCGCTGCTCAGCTCGATGCGTAGCATCATTTCCCTACTCTTCCTGCTCTTCCTCTTCATTCTCATATTCGCGCTGCTCGGCATGCAGCTTTTCGGCGGCCAGTTCAATTTCGATTACGGCACGCCGCCCACGAACTTCAACACCTTTCCCATCGCGCTGCTCACTGTCTTCCAGGTGAGTATCCACCTGAAATATTCGAGAATTTCAAACAATTTAGGTCTTCTTTCACCACTGATTTTAAACCGCCAATTTACAGTAGTGACACATTAGCTTCTAGACAGTTGCGCGTTTGTAAGTTAGAAAAATCTTCAACATTTGGAAAGGATTATTAGAAAACTTATTAAAATAACTTAAATTATCCTCGCCGATCCTTCATGTCAACTTGACACAATTTTCACGGATTCTGAATAACCAATTCTCGAAGAATCCATTTAGAAAATTAATTATTGATGTATCCGCCATATTGATTTCTAATATTGCGTCAATTTGATATCAGAGGAGAAAAATGGCGGACGAGGGTTGACGTAGTGGAGAAGGAAAGAAGACACGAAACATGGTCTTTCCCTCGCACGGTTGTAGTGGACGAACGCTGATATTAATAGTCGAGTTGATTGTCATTAATATGGGATCATTTACCCGATCAGATCCTGACCGGAGAAGATTGGAACGAAGTGATGTACCAGGGTATCGAGTCGCAAGGCGGTCACAGGAGGGGCATGGTGTACTCGCTCTACTTCATCGTGCTGGTGCTCTTCGGCAACTACACGCTGCTGAACGTGTTCTTGGCTATCGCCGTTGACAATCTGGCGAACGCACAAGAGCTGAGCGCCGCCGAGGACGAGGAGAAAGTCGAGGACAAGGAGAAGCAGACGCAGGAACTCGAGAAGGAGATGGAGTCCTTGCAGAAGCCGAAAGACGGTAGCCCGCCGAAGGTTGCTGTCTGCCCTCCGAGTCCGACCCAGAACTTGTAAGCATCCTAAATCAGTCTCGATCATCATTAAACTTCGGACTTTATTCACGACGAGTAGACTGTTCATTGAGAACGTTTGCGATTTCAGCAAAGACGGAAAAGGTGGGAAGCAGTCGTCCGAAGAGAAAAAGCAGGATGAAGACGATGACACGGGACCAAAACCAATGCTGCCATACTCCTCCATGTTTATACTGTCCCCTACGAATCCGTAAGCTTCCTCAATGTCTACCAACTATGTTTTAACAACGTGAAGTACTCGTAGAGTTTGCATACGTTTCAACCGAACATGTTACGTCGAGACTCTGGAGCTCACCCCCATTTAAGTGTCCGCATTCGGTCTCGACCGGGCTGACCGGGTCTTTCCGCACCTAGGTGGGTCAACGATTGATCGATTGATCGACGGTTGATGTTTTGCAGCGTAAGAGGAGCCGCCCATTGGGTGGTCAACCTGAGGTACTTCGACTTCTTCATAATGGTGGTGATATCGCTGTCGAGTATCGCGTTGGCCGCCGAGGATCCGGTGTGGGAGGACTCGCCGAGGAACGAGGTCCTGAACTACTTCGACTACGCGTTCACCGGTGTCTTCACCGTCGAGATGATACTGAAGATCATCGATCTCGGGATCATCCTTCACCCGGGCTCGTATCTCCGCGAATTCTGGAACATTATGGACGCGGTGGTTGTGATATGCGCCGCGGTGTCGTTCGCGTTCGACATGACCGGCAGCTCGGCCGGGCAGAATCTCTCGACGATCAAGTCGTTGAGAGTGTTGCGTGTGCTCAGACCGTTGAAGACGATCAAGAGAGTGCCGAAGCTGAAGGCGGTCTTCGACTGCGTGGTGAACAGTCTGAAAAACGTCATTAACATTCTCATAGTGTATATATTGTTCCAATTCATTTTCGCTGTGATCGCGGTGCAGCTGTTCAACGGGAAATTCTTCTTCTGTAACGACGAGAGCAAGTATACGAAAGAGGATTGCCAGTGAGTATCGAATCATCGACGTCAGGGAGCTAGATCGACGCAGTCCTAGGCGTTCAATAATACAACGATCATCGATCGTTTCGCCACGGTTAAGTGTCACCGCGTTATGGCACCCAGCAGTGAAATCCTCGTAGGGTATCCTAGGGTATCCTAGGGTAACCTAGTAGGGTAGCGTTTTGTTTTTCTTCTTTTCTTTTTCTTTTTTTTTTTTTTCTTGCACTGTAAGAGTCGCGGACATTTAACCGAGTGAATTTCAGTGACGCTTAACCTTGGACACTATGCGATGTCGTTTGTGTTTGGGGGAGGATCCGGGGGATGATTTTGAGAGAGTTTGACGCGTGCTGTCGTGTGTTGCCGCAGGGGTCAATATTTCGTTTTCGATGACGGCGCGTTGCTGCCGGAGGCGAAGAAGCGCGAGTGGAGCTCACAGAGCTTTCACTATGATAACGTAATGGCAGCGATGCTGACGTTATTCGCGGTGCAGACCGGCGAGGGCTGGCCGCAGATCCTGCAGCACTCGATGTGGGCCACGTACGAGGACAAAGGCCCCATCCAGAACTTTCGTATAGAAATGTCCATTTTCTACATCGTCTACTTCATCGTCTTTCCATTCTTCTTCGTGAACATCTTCGTGGCCTTGATCATCATCACTTTCCAGGAGCAGGGAGAGGCCGAACTGCAAGACGGCGAAATCGATAAGAACCAGGTTCGTTCTACCATGATAATCACAGCTATTAGGATTAACCTATTGAAGTCAGAGTCGCCAGATCAGGGGAATTGACTCGAATCGAAGGGGAAGATGGATGTGGGGAGACGAGTCTAAATCTGGCAACTCTGAAGTTTGCTAACACGAAAGTTCAGGCATAATTATAATTATAGTAGAACTTCGTTTATCCTTAGTCACACGAAAAAGTTCTTGTTTATTGACTGTTTATATTCATAGTCGAGTTTCCAGTAGGTGAGCTCTTGGCACACTTTACTATGATAACAAGCAACGAATGACACGTGAATCTGCGATATGAAGCAATATTATTGAACCATGTTTGTCGTTACTAAATTGAGATAGTGGTGGGGACAGTTAGCTTTAGTATTCGAAAGGCCTTGGAAGTTCGAATGAACGAAGTTCTAACGCGTTGAATTTTCGATTAATTTTTTAAAACGTGGACCTGTTAAACATTTCGCACCGTTTCTCTTTCAGAAATCTTGCATAGACTTCACGATACAGGCTCGCCCTCTGGAAAGGTATATGCCGAGAGAACGTAACAGCGTCAAGTTCCGAATCTGGAAGATAGTGGTATCGACGCCGTTCGAATATTTTATCATGGGTCTCATCGTATTAAACACGTTACTGCTCATGATGAAGGTAAGCTGTCCACGATCCGTTTCCATCGTCCGCGACAGGGAATCGTTCGAGAGAAGGTGTTCCGTCTTCGTCGCAGCCGCTCGTCGCCTAAAGTATCGATCAACCCTTAGCATCGTGGTTCCAACGCTTTCAAGACACAGTTGCGCCAATCAAATTGCATTTAAATCCTTAACGCCTGAACGGGGTAATTCAATAATTTCGACCTGAGCGAACGAGTTGACGAACATTGTTCTAGATGTGAAGAACTGTCGTTCTATTACGAAGTTCGTAAAAATCGGCAAGTGTAGTCTTCTGTAAATCTGCGGCGATGCTAAGGGTTGGAAAACAGCGCGGCAGGTAAAAAAGATCGATCCGTAACAAACGACCGGTCGATGGAAACGATTTCATTCGAGTCGATCGCCGTGACGCGTCGTGCCGATTCCGCAACCGATTTCTCGCGCCCTAGGATCTCGTTTCTTTCCCACGGATCTTGGAAGATCCAGGAATCGGCTTCCGCACAGGATCACTGTGCGAGATCGATTTCTAGGTCTGGCAGTTTTCTAATTAGTCTCCCTTACACACACTTCCACGACAACGGGTGCGGCTGTACCTATCCGATTTTCGATCGCCTGTGACACAGATCAGGTGTGTATACTTACAGGTCGTCTTAGATTTTAATGATTACATTTTTAATTGCTACGCTCCTTGTAGTTCTGTACGATCACAAGTCAGACAATCTGTGTGTGTGTGTGTGTTGCATTAGGTCGAAAATCGCATTCGGAATAGCCGCACTCTAAGGGAACGTTTATGTTTGAGCTGCGATTATAAAATATTACTTTCCAATCACTGTTGTAGCCATTATCAACACTGACCCGTCGTCAATAAATATAAATTAATGATCGTATGGCACCAACGAAAAATATCTTTAAGCAATTATAATATACTGAAATATTATCATAAAATATAGCAGCTTCTACACTTTTAATGTATGTCTAAATATCGCAGCTCGAACAGAAATCTGTCCAAGTCGTCCGCGCGCGCGTGTGCTCGATTTTCTCCTGCTAATTAAATCGCGAGATATAACGGTGAAAGCAAAGAAAGCAGCTCGAAGATCGTCGATCGTCGCCGATCGAGGTATCGTTTCAAAAAGAAAACGAGATCGTCGGCGAGAGCACGTGATCGTCCGCGCACAACGGACCATTCGAACCGAGCGTAAGACATTACGTTATATCTGTACGAGGACATTGTTGTTCTTGCCTGCCAATTTATTTATTGCTCTCTGTATAATTGTCATCCTTGTTATTATCCATTGGTACGTGTACACAGCTGTGTTGGATACTCTTGCGTGTCCCGACCCTCTTCGAAACCCTCGCGACCATTCTCCTTTTTTATTCTGTATACTATCTTCTTTCTCTCTCTCTCTCTTTTTCTCTTTCTCTATGTCTCTCTTTCTGACTCTCTTTTTCTATATTTCTTCTTTCCTTAGATCGTCTCGATTCCGCCTTTGGAATCCCGGTCTTTCATTTCGACGATCTCGATCTCGCTTATTTCTATTCTGTGCCGATTAGAAATCTGTTCCCCCTTTTCTGGAACGAGACGATTTCTTTCCGTGGTGGTGCACACGCGAAACATTGTTAGCCTGATCAAACTCCAATGCTGGGACTAGCACGAGCACCGAAAAATGAGTCTCTGATTGTGGATAAATGGACGAATTAAAGCAAGGAAAAATTTTTGATGGAGAAATCATGAATGTTTCTCATTTCTCCACACATTTTTCATTACATTCAATCTGTTACAAATTTCACTATAAATACCACACAGATTCGACTACCCTTATTTAAGGGTTATCTGTATTAGCAATGATAAATGAATTCCCATTTCCACAAGCTATGGTCTAATATCTTTTACTGGCCAGAGACGATTTATCTCGGAAAATGCAAAATTAATTTGTGTTAACATTTAAGAGTCAGATCTAAAAGAAAACTTTGTTAATGTACTGTTTTGTTAATGATCCAGACTCGTACCAGTGTTGTAATTGTACCACCACGGTTCTAGAAATGCCTCAGACACTCTCCGCTTCCTATGGTGTTTCTTATACTTTCTGTGCGTGCATTTTCAGCCTTCAACTTTTCCTTCTTCGTTTCTCCAGCTACTAGTGTCTTCTCTGTCCTCCTGTGACTCGCTGGACCGGCACCGTATCCTTCTTATGACAATGGACAGTGCCCGAAGCAACAATCTTCATAATCAAACAAATGATCTTCCTTCGACTCGACGTTCGCGAATAGACTGCAGATTTTATTTATTCGCGATAAATACGCTTAGATAAAACATAGAATACCGGGAAAGGAACATAAAAGTTCGAAGCCACCGGCACGATACAAACAATTTATCCAAATCACTGCGAAAAGAAATATTAATTCGTACTTTTAACACTCCTGTAACTGTAACTTTTTAACCAATTAATACAGGGTGTCTCAGCTAAATGGGATCACCCGTCCGTTATTCAAATTGAACGAAAACTGAAATTCTGAACGATTAATACAACGTCTCATTTATCTGTGTGAAAAGATGCGTTTTTAAGCATCAAAAGTCCGGTGGCCCGACTAAACTAACGAAGCTTGCCTCGAATAAAAATTCGCAGTCGACTCGCGAAGGGAAGATAACGAAAAAGTGAGCTTCGTCGTTCGGACAGAGAAGACACGAGGAGTCAGCTCGAAAGTTTGATTTCTTGCGAGAAACTTGCCCTACTCTCTGATCCCGTAGCCGTTCCACACGAAACCACAGAAAACACGCCGATTTCTCTGGACACGGTAAAGCCGCGTGTGTTCGTTTCGTAATCCTCGACAAGCCCACGATTGAACTGGTGGCGGGGTTCGAAGCCGTGCACGAAATTCACAGGCTTCAGACGTTCGATTTTCAACGGGGATTCTTTTTACCAAGCAAAAAGGACGGTGGAAAAAAAAGAGCTGCGACATATACGAGAGCCCTGGCACCGCGCGACTACTCCCGCAACACACCACTTTTTACAGCACTATTTCTCTATTCTATCCTACGCTCTTTCTCTTTCTCTCTCTCTCTCTCTCGCTCTCTCGCTCTCTCTCTCTCTGTGTTTCTCTATTCTGCTCTGTTCTGTCTGTCTCTGTCTCTCTGTGGCCTTCCGCCTTTCCGTTTCCATTCTCACCGTTTACTTTCATCGCTGGGCTGGCAACGCACAGAGAGAGCTGGCCGACAAAAGTCCAAGACTATACGCTAAGCTTTCGTCCATAATGAGAGGAACGGGTACACCCTTTGCGGACCAATTCTAGTGGGAAAGTTGCAGCGGATCTGTTTTTGGAATTCTTTTTTCAACGACCCTTTACGGTCTCTGGGAATTTTGTTTTCGTAGCAGGTTTTCAGATGTTGGAATTTTTTCTGCTTCAATTGGTATGGGGACATCTGTTATGGGGAAATCATTCTGTAGACTCTTACGAGTATGGGAATATAAATTTTTGTAGAGTATTGTTTGTTCATATGTTGAATTTAGTAAAATCTGGTGGTGATTGATGAATTTCCTCAGTTCACTCAGTTCTTTTTGCAAATAGAAAATACAGTATCTTGGTGGTTAATGTTGCATCGAATATTGCAATAAATTGAACGAACGTAAATAAATCTGTTTCCTCCCACTAAGAAGAGTCTAAACAGATTGTCTAAGAAAAATTGCTTAAAGTTGGCTCTGATAGACAAAACAATAATTTTTTCCAATTTTTGAAGAATAAAACCATGAGAATCCATAACTTCACAGAAATCTGTAGTCTAGCTACAATTCCGTATAAACAATTGAAACTACTTTGAGAGCTCGCAACTAAAAGCATTTCAAAGATGAATTCGAACCACGTTGGACAACTGGAAACAATTTCGAGTATTTTAACATGCAAACATTTCGTAGATTTCTAAACCGAGACGACTCTGATGAAGTGTCTAGTCCGCAAAGGGTTGATTACCATCCGGTTCCGTTGAATCTCGCGTCTTCTCCTCTCTCTCATTTCAACCAATCCGAAAACTATACCAGAACGGCTCGTTAGATGACGAACAGCTACGAAAGTCACGAAAGCGAACGGTCTGCTCCTCGAAAGTGAGAAACGGCGGCGTAATTAGAAAACAGCGAGCCGATCATCTAACGAGGCGTTACCGTACAATTGCCTGAACACGACGCTGGGCATGCGTTACGTCACGAAGTGACTCTCACACGTTACTTGCACACATGGTCTTGGGAATGGAGCGCACACGGGTGGTGGCACACGGTGTTTGAATGTCCGTCGCGGAGCAAAGAGACCAATCAGAGCTGGACAGCCTGGTCCACCTTTTAAGAGAATCCTCCCGCGATAGCAACTTCTCCCTATAGTCTTTCGAGATGTCGCACGATTGACGCACACTCTGTCCTCAGCTCTCTGGGTCTCTTTGCGTCTCGCAGGCACGTAAATGTTCCGGAACACACGCACGCATCGTGCTGAGTGATGTCGCGGCCGCTGGGATATCGCGGATATCGCATGCTGACGTTGCTGAACTGCTCGCAAAAAATTAAAAAAGAAAAGAAATCAAATAACATCGTCACCTCGGCTGGGCCGAGACCACGGGACCGGGAGCACACTCGCAGTTTCCGAATCGGCTCTGAATGTGTGTTTTTTCGTTCCACGTTTGCCGGAGACACGTTTGTTTGCACGGGGCGCCCGCACGACTGGATCCACCCGTTCCTACTGTTTTTTCTTCACAATACTCCCTACCCCCCCCCAACCCACCCCCTTTTGTGAAACACCTCGAGACTCGAGAAAAGGATACCCAAACGGCGGAGGGATTATCTGACGAGCCTCTGTTCTCCAATGAACCCTCGGCTTCTTTCATCTTCATTTTCTTTTAGGCGTTCCTTTCTCAACCACCCCGGACGAGGTGTGTGTGTGTTTTTGTTTTGTAACTTGTGTTCCGTTCTTAGCCTGTTTTCGGTTCGCAACAACCTTGTTTGCGTTTCCTCACGAGAGATTGTTCCGTTCTGTTTGCCGTAGAAACACCCGGCAACCCACCGCTGGCGGGTTGGTCACTTCTCCGTTACTTTCCGTCCACACACTCTCGCATTCACCGTCCATGTATACCAGATCCCGATCGCGAGCCACGGGGGAAGCCCTAGCCGCGAGGTTAGGGCTGCCACGGTGGGCCGCGACACTTCGACTCGATTCTACCGTTCGGTCTTCCCGACAGTCCTGTTTTTGGCAGTGGGTCACGTCAGCGCCGGTTCTGTCAGTCCACCGTCTCTGTCGCACGACGATTAATTTACACCGATATCTGATAGTTGTGTTGTTAAATTGCAAAATTGCGATGTAACCACGATCGAGAGACCGAGAAAAAGAAGTAAATTCTGAGTGAAATCACAAGGCCTACAGAATTCTAATTGAGATTAAGAAAATTTAGATTTAAAATTAGTCGAATATTGTTAAACTATAAACAGATTCGGATATTGTATCGGTGACCGACTTTTCGGCCAATTGTTATGCGATAAAGACGGTGCGGTTATTAAAATTATTAGAATTAACAAGTGCTATATTGGTGACGGTAATTTGGCACAGGGCGCGCTGACGTGGCTACTCCATAACACACACCAGCAACACGTAATGTACAAATACTCTGTGAACCCGTCCCTACTCACCCTGGCAATATAAAAGAAGAAACAATCTGTTTAATGTGATCGTTACTCCGTACACACCTGGTAGGGTCGTACAGATACACGTATCTAGGTTAACGCTAATATTGTACACCTATGTGTCTCTTCATCTCTCTCTCTCTTTCTGTCTCTCTTTCTCTGTCTCCACCTATTTCTTTCTCTGTCGATTGACAAACGTATATATATGTATGTACCTAACTTACATATTGTACACATTACTGTACGACTTGTATGGTTCCTGTGTAAAGGGAAGCCTTTACGTTGTGATTGTGCCTGTTTCCGACAATACGCTGATCTATTTCACTTACGATTTTATTCTAGTGGACGCAGGACGATCAAATCATAGAATAATTTACACATAAGAATTGGAGTAACAGAAACAATTGACAACGCTGTCGAGTAGCAAATGCAACAGTGAAATTTATAATTTATTAACAACTTCGAAATGGCAACAATGCTGAAAATATTCCGGTGACGCTTCGTATAATTTTGTTTAAAACGTTTTCCAGAATACATTGCATTTCACTCATAGTTTCATATATTAAAAACATATACGTTGTGATCGTACTCGTATCTGAACATACGCGGACCTATTTCACTTGCGACTTAACTCTAGTGAAAAAAGCACGGTCGCATCAGACAACAATGTCGTAGGAACAATAGAAAGGTTTGATAAAGCTGTCGAGTGGCAAATGAAGGAATGAAATTTGCAATTTATCAACAATTTCGAAAGAATCCAGAGTCTCGTGAAAAAAGAGTCTCATGCAAAAATCTACGTTGGATGTTGCAGCGATTCGTTCACACGTGTTCCTGGTTTAGTGTAACAAACTAATTAATAACATATTTGATATGACAAATAAACTTGGTAACTTCAAGCTTAACAAAGTAATAAATTAATATAGCTATCTCGACATTGCTAAAAAAATCTGGAAAATATTGAAAGGCAGAGAACACGATTGACGACTCCACTCGACAAATTAAGAAATTAATCTTTCTACCTCGACTACGTTGAAAATAAATAAAAATAAATACTAAAAGCTAGAGTTTCAGAATGCCTAGTTAACAAATTCGTAAACTGAACAATATATCTCAACAGCGTCAGAAAAATCAAATAAATATCACAACGTACAAAATATCGAATGAGTCGAAAAATAACGAGTTAACCTAGCTAACTCGATAGGGAACGGGGAAAGTTAGAGGTCGGAGGAGAGACTGATGAAACCGAGAAGGGAGAACGATCCCCTTTCTCGAGATCGGTGTCGATATGCTAGAAGAGGAAAAAAAAAGGGGATCGTTCAATGCGATCGGCGACCGAAATATCCCGATCGCCCGGTCCGCGTCCGCGCGAACACCGCGATTCTCTAACGCTTGTACGTATGTTTGTTTGTCTCTGTCGGCCGTGTGTGTTGTCAGTGTATGCATTGCAGTTCCATCGGCAAAGCGACGCGTACAAGAACACGCTGAAGTACATGAACATGTGCTTCACGGGGATGTTCACCGTCGAGTGCATACTGAAGATCGCCGCTTTCGGCGTGAGGGTAAGCTCCACCATGCCAACAAAACAACCCCTCCATCGAACAGATTACAGAGAGAACTTATATGAACGTATATTATACGCGCTTAGAGGGCCGGGGACCGGCTGGCTCGAGACGCTTCAAGACGGTTTTCGAGCCGGCCTCGAGAAACGATCGCGACCATCCTCGATCTCCATCCATTCGAGTTTTTAATTTCTCATTTTTCGAGATTTTCTGCAATTTTACGGCGTCGCTGGGCTGGCGGATCTTTATGCAAAATAAAAATTTTCTTTGTTTAATCATTTTACTAATGGTATGTGCATGTTCTCAGATTTATTTAATCTACTAAATTTTACTAGCTCCTGTTTGTAATAAATGCATAAAATCCGCAGTCTAGCTCCCACTGTTGAGGCTTTCGGGTGCAAGCCATGAAATTATTTTATTTCGCAAGCATCGATACTGTAGTATAATGAATCATCGGTGCGTCTTTGATCCACTGACGAAGCTAGTGTAATGTATAATGTATCACGAGAGTGTCTTCGATGCCCTGATAAAGCAATGCTTGCGAAACGGTGAATTCTGACATCCTAACTGACTGACATCCTAAAGCCTCAACAGTGAGAATCGTACATTTCGACTGTCCATCATTCGATCACTCGTGCCAAAAGAATCGAACGTCGCCCGATCGTCTCTCGACCATCGCCTGGCCACGTATGCTTATTAGAATGGAAGTAGAGCGTTGTCATTTTTCTTTTCTGGTTATGTTCGGAGAGTAGCTGGTGTCCTGTCGACTCAAAGCTCGGACGAGCCCGTTTCGAAAGCTCTATTCTGCTAAACTGTCCTCCGAAACATTCTCCAAATCAGTCCTGGCCTTTCACGATCGCCTTCGATTGCCAAATTTTGCGAAACATTCATTGTCAGCAACGAGAATCGCAAAGAGTTCTGACCGAACTAGTTTCATCGCGCGAATCGTTGCTCATTATTGGACCTGTTCGTATTCAGAGCTGTTAACTGCACTCCAGTGTCGATCGATCACTGTCGAGAGAATGCTCTGAACACGATCTCAAAAGGTGAGCGCGCGTTCCTCGACGGGGACGACAGGAAAATCGTGCGAACATTTTCGCATCTCGATAAGATCGTTTGATTCGACACGAAACTCCGGAGGACCTTTGTCCGAGCCTTTCCGAGAATCGTAGCATTTGATCATGAACATGCACACCTCCTCGCAAAAGTACAATTCGCGAAAAATACTACTATATTCAGGAAGAGAACATTCGTTTCGAATGAAATTCAATTCTACTGCTTCGTTACTTCTAACACGTTCACTGCCGAACTAGTCAAAACTCCTAATTTTCATTTTTTTTTACTGCAATTATAAAAGTATTTTCATCAGAATTTTTCGAGCTTCTGTATTGAAGCACGCGCTACAATAGAAATAGAGTAATTTATTTCTCAATAGTTTCGTGTGTCGATCATGAATTCTTTTTCTGGGAGATTTTAAAGGAGAAATTGTAATTGATATAAATTTTAGAGCAAGGGCTGTTTAATTAACGTGTAGATTTTAGCAGAATAATGCTACTTTCGTCTGTCAATGCACTCGGTACTTTTGCCAGGCAGTGTGCCTGCGACAATACAGGGAAGCCAGCTCAACAGCGACAGAAAGAATGAGGAAGTGCGCATTCATATCGCTGTTGGGCTAGTTTCCGGTGATATTATACTACTAGCTAGTCCATGAAACACGAACACACGCACAACACAACACGGGACACATAATGCCACACATACGAGCCATAGACACCGGTAAGGGAGCATCAAACACCAGCCGCGTCGATTTCATTTTACGTTCTCTCTCTCATTCTATTCTCTTCTATCTAAACTTCTGTTTTTTTCGCAATCTGTTCTTTCGTTTTTTTCTTAATATTTTTTTTTCTTTGTTTGATTTCGAGACGAAAATCTCTTCCACGGGATATACGAGATATGTATACATATACGAGAATACTGAATACCTGGAACAAGGTGCAAAAATTAGCGCGAGCCTCCCAAAGATATATGCAAAAACCCTGGCTGTATACAGCTGAAGCGATTATTTATAGAAAAAGCCAACCCACAAGAGCTCCCGTGCATGCTAAATCTCCGTCTTGTTGCATCCGCACGTGATCACTGCACGTTGACATGTTTTCTATCCTTGCATGCGTACACCGCGAGGCTTTCGATGCCGAGCGCTGAAACTGTCTCGATCGTTTATTTCTCTTTTTTAAAAAAATTAATTAGACGTTTCGTTGGGTTCTGGGATACGAACTTGTAGTACCAGGAAATTTTGTCGCAAGTTGATTCACACAACAGGCATTGCAAAATTTATAAATCGTTCATACATTTTAATCAAACGTTATGACTCATTAATAGCTTGTAGCTATTATATATATATTTTCATTCGATATGTCATGAACACAGAAATTATTTTTAGACAGTATTAATCCTGTATTTAATTTCGTAGTCTCTGGAACATGTACTTGTTAAGTCATATTTTTATATACTTTTGCTGTAAAAACAATCTTCCTTGCAGTCGAGTATCAATAAATTCTTTCTTATTATTTTTCTCACGTCTACGAACAAATACTACTCTTGATACTTAAAAGACACGTGGACGATATTTGTGTACAGTGTGTCACAAAGAATATATTTCAGAGATGCACAAAATCAATTTCCACATATAATGAATCAATTACAGTACCATAAAATTATATCAGAAAGTATTTACTATGCATTACACTGGGAATATACAGAAACAAATTTTAGTAAATCACGAGATCAATGTGTTAATAAATTCGTCATTGAATCATATATCAATTCAGGATTACAATGAATCGCAACACCCAAAGAAATAAATTCCCAGCAAACGGCAAAGTCAACTCGTTAGCGCGTAAAATATGAGAAATATTGGAGCAGAAATTCATAAATAAATGTCAGCGTTCCCGAAAGCAAAACTACAAGTTCCCTGGTATTACAAGTAGCGATTCTACCTAACGACCCTCTGCAAATTAAATCGGCGAGTGAACGACGCTCCGCAAAGTGGATCGAGGCCGCAAAATCGGCGCTCAGCGTTCGAAAGCGTTGTCTGTAGTTGCATCAACAGT
Organism: Halictus ligatus; assembly: GCA_028454255.1. Lineage (NCBI taxonomy): Eukaryota > Metazoa > Arthropoda > Insecta > Hymenoptera > Halictidae > Halictus > Halictus ligatus. The sequence continues at coordinate 4,854,171 of CM052139.1, read as the reverse complement.
TCTGGGCCAGGCAACGGCTGCTGTATTTGGTTCACGATCACTCGGTTGCGCTTCGATGCTCGCTGCCAACAATCCAACGATCCAGAAACACGAGAACATTGTCCCCGAGAAAGTTGTTGGCGAGCAACGAGCAGCTCGTCGATCCGCAGAGTAGGCGCAACCGCTCGAAAACTTTTGTACGAAGAAATGTAACGCGCATGCAGAAACCATGCTCCGCCATCTTCCGGGGAAAATGGCCGGTTTAATTAATTCCGGACACAAACATCTTTCTCTCTATATATATATAAATACACACACACACATTCTAAACACATACTACATACACGCAAGAATCGAGCACCGTTTTCGCGCGCCGAACACGAGACGGATCGATCCTGAATTCGAGAAAATTGATCAAATTGGGCTTATCAAAAAGAAACGAAACAGTAACGGGCACAAACGATTATCGGTCGTCGTAAACAGAGCACCACAGTTTCGAGATAATGACCCCGGTTTGTCGCGAAAGTTTGCGAAAAAATTCGGCGATATCGGCAGCCTTCAACAGAAGACTATCGACGCGCGTGTCGTCTAGATTCTAATTAATAATAACAACGCGCTCGAACGATCTCGACATTTTGATCGAGGAGGAGCTGATTAACCCTAGAACACTGGAAGAGTGTCAAGAAAACGCTGTTCCTCTGGTTCCAACAAATTTCATAACAATATAAATGAGTTTATATCCATTATAAAATTATTTATTGCTGCCTACACCTTCGAGAACGCTATCAGTAAAAATACGGATGCAATGGTTCAAATATCTTGGAAAATGTGAATGACGCAAATATTTCAGAGAAAAGTTGTACAATATTACGTGAGAAATTTTACAATCCCGTTAATTTGATCTCGAAACGGATAAAATGGGTACTGTGCTCATATTTTTAAAGATATCTTTGTTGAAGAAACAGAGGTTACTGATTTAACAGCAATCTCGAAGCTACGAGCGGTAATAATTGATTGTATCAAATTTTTTGGAACATCAGAAGATTATGGTTTCGCGGCACAGCTCAGTGGAGCCCTAATCAGTGGTTGCTGGGGTTACAGCCGACCGCGAAGCGACGGAAAATGGTTGTCGAGACAAACGGAAAAATTGCGGGCAACGATGCAGAATCTTGGCTTGTGTTACGTTTGTGTGTTGGGTGTATTTTGTAGTATCACGAGGCGCCGCCGACTCTATTGGACATCTTGACCGTCGTGAACTTGATCGTCACCCTCCTTTTCCTCATTGAGTGCATCCTTAAACTCGCCGCCTTCGGATGCAAGGTATAGAAACAGCCTCTTAATCACTCACTCCACTCTAGACTCGATATCACACGCAACCATCACGTCATGTCATGTCATGTCATATCATGTATCACGTAGGATAGAGAGTATACAGACCCGTATACAATTGTACGCGATACCCCATCCCCCCCCCCCCCCCCGAACCACAACTGTCATTGTCTTTCTCGAACGAGATATTGATAATCCATCGCGTTCCGAGACACAATGATCTCTGTTCGCCGGAACAAGGACAGAGAGAGACGATTCCTCGATGGATACTGGATTCGGTTCTATGGGCCAACTATGGCAATCTGATTTTGTCAACGAGGAGTCTTTCACTCGAGTCATGTGGACATTAGGCCAATCGTGTCTTTCCTTTGCGCTTTAAATGCCAAATACTTGTCAAATACAACTGCTCAATTCCTCGTGTTTCATCATACGATTAAATAGTTTTAATAGCGGGAACAAGTGTAATTGTACTTTGTTGGGTCCATTTTGACCCAGACTTAGATTTCAGTTCTCAGCACCTCTTATCGTTGCACTTACTCCGATTGAATAGCTATGGATGGAAAATATTTGCCAGAAATTCAAGAGCACTCCAGTAGTGCCTCTGAATCACTGGGTCAAAGTATACCCGGCCACTGACGTACGAAAATATGTCCATATTCCTCGAAGTCTTGCGTGCAAATTGAGTTTCGATTCGGCCCGATATCTGGAAAATTAGCATAATCTCTTGAAGCTGTTAAAACGATTGAACCATCGATGCACCCATATTTCACAAACAAATTCGAAAGCAGTGAATCGATGACTTAAACTGCCCCTAGTTTCACCTGTACCACCCGACGACCGTACTCAACTTCTAATGAATCCTACACACGCTACAGCAATCAACAAAGACAATCGACTCCGAACAAGAATCTAGAGCCGATAGAGAACTCTAGCATGATTCATAGATGCGTCATTCCTCCGGATGATTCTACAGCTTCTCGGTTACCTGTCCACCTGTGCTCGATCCCTCCTCTCGTAGCGCCCTGAAACCATCGATTCCGTCAACGTTTCGCCCGATCGAATCGCTTCCGACGGTAGATCGTCCCAGAATGACTCGCTGCGAGCTTAGCCCCACGAACCAGCGACCAACCCCAATGATACAGCAAACGATTCGTTGCTCTGCTCTGGACACCATTTTCTACGTCATTTGTACCTAACCCACCGCGAATCGTTCACGAGACACCTGGACAACGAGGACACCTGTGGCCTTTCTACATCGTCGACACGACAATATCGTTTATTTTCCCCCGAACAGCACGACTCCCGAGCATACTTCGCGCTCACTGACATTTGCGTTCGTGCAAGGGTGCGTACACACACACACACATACACACACACACACACAGGTGCAATCATCGCAAACCACGCGTAACTTCATAGTACACATTTATACGTTCGAACCATACGCGAACATACAGAGACAAACCGAGCCAAACATGCACAATTTTCACACAAACACACGGATGCAATTCAAGGCAAAATCTCCTAACACATCGATCATACACTATGAGAGGACACGCACACTCGAGCATACCTGAACAAACATACAATGGCAAACACTCAGAGAAAACGACAGACTCGCTACTTCTTCAAACTCGATTCGTAGTTTCTTCTGTAGCGTTAGTTAGCAGACATCCTTTACACAACTCGAAGAGCCTCGGAGTTTGCTCGAACGTTGGCTGGGTTTGCACAAACATTGGAGACATTTTGCTTCAAACATTTTCATCACCCATTTTCTTCAAACACATTCTGCCTCTGTTCAACCATGAGTTCTTCAAACGCACGCACATACCACGCGAAGTTCATACTATTGAAATAACGATGTTATCACAGCCAGAATTTGGTATTTTATCCTCACCGCCCAGTCAAAGGTTAAGACCACGATTTTCCAAAGGTTTCGAGCAAGGCCCGAGGCGAGACTGAGGCAGGTTTACAGAAATGGTGCCTGTTATACTAATCGACTTGTTTATTCCCGGTCCTGCGACTCAGAACTTCTTCAAGGACGCCTGGAACACGTTCGACTTCATCACGGTGATCGGCAGCATCGTGGACGCCCTCGTGATCGAGTTCGGGGTACGTAGCGCTTCGTCAAGTCGAATCGAAATGCCCTTTTGATTGAACCGCGACAATCTGATCGCGTTGTAAATTGTCCCGAGCGAGAAGTAGTGGTCTCACTTTTGGACCTTTATCGTACCAGCTATTTCGTATCGCCTGAGACGATACCACCACCTACGAAAGAATTCTCCCATTTGAATTGTGTGACCCAGTGTTTGCTTGGTTGTATAATACATCTCGAGTGCTGTCTTTCCTTTAACCTCTTTGCTGCTTCTTTAGTGTCGGCAGAAGTACGTATACGAATTGAATGTGCACAGGACGATCGCGGAAGAACGGTGCTGGATCGCGTTTGCGGCGATTCCTTGCGCGAAAACGCGCTGTTCAAAACCGTAATAATACCACGACACCCGGTATAACGGCAAGAAATTGCTGAAAGTTTCGAGCCTGACGTGGTTCGACAAATTTATTTTAAAAAAGTCTGAAACATTCAAATGATCATTTTAGATATTTTGCATATTTTGGTTCACGTTTTCGCGCAGAATCCGCCGTCTTCCGGTCACATCATGATTCCGAAAACGTCCCTCTGCACGTTTCTCTATTGAATTTTTGATACATGTACATACGTACGTATATGCTAGCAGGTAAATAAAGAATCTTGTACGAACCCCTACAGTCTCATGTATTTATACGTAGCATTATGCTGCATTCATACACTATACACACCCACACTGTACATTGTCACACTTGCACAGTATACAATCATCACAGAGTGTTCGCCAGCGTACACGTAACATAGGAAGGGAACGGATGCTCGAATGGGAACACGCTCTTGTAATAGTCGTCTGTGAAAAATGGCGGCCGTTCTGGCACAGTTGGTCGAATCACAAACGTAATGTACAACAGTCGGTTTAATTGTGATTAGTGGACCGCTGATTTTGTGCATTGGCGGATGTAATTTGAAACAGTAGCACGATTAAAAGAATTTTGGGGTATCAGCAGACTTTTGAAATCCAAAGTATGGATCGTCATTGTGCGTTCCTGTTCGAGCATCGCGATTTCTGCTCAGTATAGTAACGATTGGACCGTTCGAACGGTCGACGTAACTGAAGAGAGCGCACCACCCATCAAGTATCTCTTGACTCCTCCGCAGTAGAAGTATCTGTTTATAAGACCCGAAGTAAAAGGCTGCCGTGCTACGTATCCGCACACACGTACGAACACACGAACACACACGTACACACTATGTATCTGAAAATTGTACACGCAACAGTATAATTGAGAGTTCCAGTATGACAGTGTCGGAATAGCGTTGAAGTATCAGGCCGCATCGAGATACCGTTCGCCGATCCGAGTTTCTTCTACCACCCCCTTTTGAACTGCTTGCACTCTACCCCAGTAGGTTGTTGAACCGGCAGCGACGCAAGCATAGACCAGATCAGTCGATGAGTATCGTTGCTGGCTGACTCCGCTTTCCGTGAGAAGACGTTAAGCGACGACAGCGGGCAACGGAACGATTCTAACTTCGATTTCGACGAGCTTTCGAACGACCTTCTTAACCCTTAAGCGACACGCTTGAAACTGTCACGGTACAGTGGTGGAATGGTTCGTCAAAGTCGGAGTGGGAAATCAGGATGATTCCCTTGCCAGGGAGCAGCCAGTAAATGTGTTTGTACCTTTCCACCCGGTATTTGCGAAAAGCTTCGCGTGTAAATGCAGGACTGCGCCATTTGATTGGGAGAAAACGCAGTCGGGGCCGCTTCAGTTTATGGTTGTACGTGTCACTCACACCGCTAGTTACTTTGTCCACTCTGTTGTTTCGCATACTAAGAGATGATGTTACCGTCAGACGAGAGAAAACGATCGATCCAATAATCCTGCAATTCTCGTGTTTTCTTCTGCTAGGAGCGGTTTTCGAGTGGCGGCCAACTAGGCGAAAAAAAGGTATAAATGTCGTCACGTTCGCTACCGCAGACGTAAGTGCCGGCGTTTCACCTAATTAAAAAAATAATAAAAACGAAAACAAGCGAAAAAGTGTAAGATTTCGAAGAGGCCGAACGCTCGGCAGATCGGATTTTGACGGGACAGGATACACGAGATATTCATACATTGCATAAACACTCGACACGACGCGTGTACTGGGTCGCTAGGACAGGTTCCCTTCGGGAAAACCGCGAATCGACGAAACTTGCGTGAAAAGTGCGTCAGTACCTTCTGTTTGCGTGTCTCATGTCAAAAACAACGATAGTTCACTGGAAAATAGGTCAGGCGTAGGAAAAGAACGTCGGAACGAAATAGGGGCGTGGTTTCAGTGCTCTCAGGGCGTGGCCTATTCCGAATAGGCGTGGCCTCGCACACCTAGAGGCGTGGCCTGCACTAAATAGATATGTTATCCTCTGTTCAAGGCGGAACTAGCTTCGAATAAATGTAATTCTGATCTTTAAGGCGTGGTTTTATTGGCATTAGGCAGTGTTAACTGCAAACGGGTGGGTACTGTTGCACTCTGCGCGTGACTAGCACCGAGTGGGCAGGGTGTGGTTGCTATGAAATCAGGTTTGACTAGACGTGGAATAATCGTCCCAGATTAGGGCCAGTCTCGAATAGACAGTTTTAGCCTCTCAGGCATGGACCACCGCAAATGGGCGTGGTAATTTTGCTCTCAGGGCGTGACCAGCCCTGAATGGGCGGGGTCTCGTAGCCCTCGCTCCCGACAGAGCCGGTAGAACTATAATTTCGTCTACGTTACGAACAAAAACGTACTCTCACGTGACAAGTGCATTGTCCGGACCATTCGGAAGCTGATATCCGTGATTAGATTCGAGGAAATCATACGCCAATGGACGGAACGTTCTCGGCGACCCAAACAAGTGTCTCTACACCATTCGCGTGTACACAAACCAACATGAGACAAAACCGTATGGATGCGGTGTTAACGCGCGGTCCAAAAAAAAAAAATATATGAAAAGGCAATGAAAACAAGCACCAGCAAATAGGTTCAAAGAACGACGCTCATCAAATCGATACCGATCGCGTACGTGAGAATGCAATGCTATGAAATATTTCAAAGCCGATCGAAACTCAGACGGCGTTTTGCGATGGACTGTTTTTTTTTTTTTAATTTTTGGTCCATCGCGGTCCACAAGTGTTTTCCAGTAGCTTCGTACGTGTACCGAGAGGATTTCCGCGACTTGTCCCAGAGTCTATCGAATCTCGGGACAAGCGGGTACGAAAAAAACTGATCGCGTTACACGCACGGAGCCCGACCCCAATCCCGATAAGGAGTCGGCATTTGTTGGTGGTTAAGTGCAATTTCCTCTGTCCCCTGCAGGAGAACTTCATCAACGTCGGATTCCTCAGGCTGTTTCGTGCCGCCAGGCTGATCAAACTACTTAGGCAGGGCTACACGATACGAATTTTACTCTGGACCTTTGTACAATCCTTTAAAGTAAGCACAAACCGATCATAGATTTTCCTCTTCGAAAGAGTAGAATTTCTTCATTGTTCTGAATTTTTACAGGCTCTGCCTTACGTTTGTCTCCTCATCGCGATGCTGTTCTTCATCTACGCGATCATCGGCATGCAGGTACGTAGCGCCCTATCGGGCCACGACGAATGGACGACCATAATCCCCAAGAAACCCTCGGAAAGCCGCGAGGACCCAGGAAAATGGAGACAAGACTGTCCACTCGGAAGCGTAATTCAGAAATTAAGCTTCGATCGTCAAACCTACAGTGGTTTCGGACATGAAAAAGAATTTATCATTAGGAGAACAATGAATCTGCAGTGATTAGATTCGTATAAATTTCTCAAGCGGCTAGAGATTGACGAAACTTATAGTTCAGCCTAGCAATTATGAAATCAAATTAATTAAGAAATCGGGGGAAATTGTGGATAGTCTCTCTTGATTCTCCAGGGTCTCGCGTTTCCACGCGATCTAGAAAGCGCAAAGCGAAAACGAACGGGCGTCGACGATTAAGTATAATCAGAGAACCAGGTGAAACGAACAGGCGCGAGATCACCGGCGAGCACTAGTGACCGATCTGAATATTCCGTTGTCAGGTCTTCGGCAATATAAAGAACGATGCAACAACAGCGATCGATGAGCACAACAACTTTCAGTCCTTCTTCGCCGGTCTTATGTTGCTTTTTCGGTGAGTCGAGCAGCTGAACGCAGAGATGTACGTTCATGTAAAGCGATAAAGACTCGTTGACCAATCGGTGTGACCTGTGCGATCGCGTCAACCTTGAACCTTGGTTTCGTGCAAAGAGGGAGCGAGAGAGAGAGAGAGAGGGAGAGAGAGGGAGAGAAGAAGAAAAAAATGAAAGAACACGAAATTGAGGGACTGTTTGACGCGATCGATCGCCGGTTCTCGTAGAATTTTGGGCTGTTCGCATGAGGTTTCATCGAGAGTATAAGCTGCTCGACGTATCAGTCTGTTGCGATTGAACCCTGCAGATTAGACGTCCCCATAGACAATTGTACCATAGAGCTGCTTGCGCTAGATGTTGGAGTTGATCACGTTGGTGCGGTGGACTCGAGAGAAATCCTTGAATCAACGCTGGATCGTGCGAATTTTTTAATCCTAAATTCAAGCAATTCTTAATGCATCTCAAGCTCTAATAGTCTTCGCGAATATTGACTCTTCGTGGTTGTTTTACAGATCATAATTTCCCGGAACATAAATTGACAAAATCGAACGAACGCTAAAACTATCAGTCAACGATGACAATGAGCTCTCTTGAGGACTCGCGAGTTGATAACAGTCGAAAAAAGTAAAGACCATTTGGTAGATCGTAATTGAATATGTGTGTATGCGTATCTTCTTAGAAGGTAGACCGACAAACACTATCACGAACGCGTACGCACCACTTGTAAACGTTACGGGAAACTTCACGAATGATAGTCTACGGGAAGTTCGCGATTTCCGCGTGGACCGATAATTCGCGTGGTGTTCTAATTTGAAAACGAAAAATATAAAAACCCGATCCGCGTCGAAGATGATGCGATCTTGCTAATGCGGTGCGTGCCCTGTGGCCGCGCGGCCATTTTCTGTTTTGTTTCTCGGTCCCTCAGGTATTCGGTAACATCGTGCTGGACCCCGAGTCTGCTATAACCAAGCACAACAATTTCCAAAGCTTCATTCAAGGTCTGATGTTGCTTTTTCGGTAAGTAACGCAACCGATAGCATCGATGTGACGTCATTAGATTTTTTTTAAGACCGGTTCGAAATTGCCAAAATTTATTTGAACGATGTGCACAAGTTCGTGCACCTGCATTTTATTCGCTGAAATAATCTCTACTACTTTCGATGCGTTTACTCCATTTGACCGAATTAAGTGAAATTCGATGTAACTAAATATCTGTTACTTAATTTGCCAACATTTACATTTTCGTGAAATCTTGTTAATGAATTACAATAGACACGTTGCTGGTAATAATTTCTTGTACAGACATTCTCATAATTACAATAATATTGTAAAAGAGAAAGTCGGAAACAAGTTAGTTCGACTCATCTGATAATTACAGTATCAAACCATTAACGAAAATGTAGGAACGACACTCCTTCACGAATCTAATGACGGCACTTTCTAACGTTTCATCCGGAAGTATAGTCACACGAACGATGATGAAAAGGAAGAAAAGAGCACAGCTTCTTCACAAAGCACTCGCGCCGCGACTCAATTTCCAATTCTTCGAAGATTATCGAACAGTAAATAACAATTTTCGAGAATGCAACACACCAACGTAAACGGGCTAAGCTACGCCTCACCAAACACACGCAGTAGAGTAATTAGAAGCGAGTAGAACCGGTCGAGCCTTGCTCAGCCAGTAATTGAAACGCTTTTGGTGTTAATCGAAACGGAATCGGTCTGATTTGGCTTGCATGTTGTGCTGTCAAGATCGATTCCATTTAGCGTTGTTCTGTCTGTGGAACGACGCTCGCTGTCAGAGAGGCTCGTGAAAAAAACATTTGCGTTTTATAGAGCTGTCTATAAGAGCTGTCGCTACAGAGCTGTCGACGTGCTTTTGTTAAGAAAATTGCATGCTGCAACCAACCACCGGCGATTTCCAAAAATTAAGAAACGTTATTGTTGTGTAAAGTTGTTCTTCCGGACGCATAGCACATTGGAAATGACGTGCAATTGATTTAACCTTCGCAGGATCTTCAGAAATAATTGTAGAAAGGATTGGAGTAATCGTCTATTTTCGTTTTAGCACCTAAGAACTAACTTTTCGTTTAAGAACATTAACAGCTAAGACAATTAATAAAATTAGCAGTGGATTCACCAGTGTCGGCTAAATGATCAGAGTTTTAGATTCATTATTTCAAAATTGTAGACAAATTATTGAGTAATCAATTCCTGGCTGGTTTCCGTGAATTACAAACCGACAGAAACAATTTTTATTTCGCGTAAAGAGCATCAGACTAGCTATCAGCGAAAGTGGTATAGATTTTGGAAATAGCCGGTCGCGCCAAGTATCTTTAGCCGTTTCCGAGTCTGCGTGATTGCGATGGGTGCGTGAAAGAAAATTGGAAAGCGAGAAATTCGAACGGGACAATGACCGAATGACGTTGCCAGGTGCGCTACCGGCGAGGCCTGGCCGAACATCATGCTGGCGTGCATCAAGGGACGTGACTGCGACCCGAAAGCTGGCAAACAAGAGTCGGGCTGCGGCTCGAACATCGCGTACGCCTACTTCGTCTCGTTCATCTTCTTCTGTTCATTCCTGATGCTGAATCTGTTCGTGGCCGTCATCATGGACAACTTCGACTACCTGACGAGGGACTCGTCGATCCTCGGCGCGCATCATCTCGACGAGTTCGTCAGGATCTGGGCGGAGTACGATCCGAGCGCGACAGGAAAGATCCACTACACCGAGATGTACGACATGCTGAAGAACATGGATCCGCCGTTGGGGTTTGGCAATAAGTGCCCGAACCGGCTGGCTTATAAAAAGCTGATTAGGATGAACATGCCAGTGGACAGTGACGGGAAGGTCAAGTTCACCACCACGCTGTTCGCCCTGATCCGCGAGAATCTCAGCATCAAGATGAGACGCGGTACGCTACGATCGAAACATGATTACTAGACCGCGCATTTTTATCCAAACAAAACATGAGAATTGTCTAGTTGTTGCTGTGAATATCTTGGTATTTGACGATAGCACTCTTTTGCAGCCGACGAGATGAATGTAGCGAACGAGGAGCTGAGGGACACGATCAGAAGTATCTGGCCGCTGCAGGCGAAAAAAATGTTGGACCTTTTGATACCTAGGAATGAAGGTTCGCGACTAATCATTGTTGTCAAAGAGAAATCTAGATCGAGCATAGGTACGAATTTCATTTGTGGAGCACTGTTCTGACTCTGGGAGCTGCGGTGCCGCGCCCACTTGGAACGGGCTCCACCTATTCCGCGCAGGCTACGCCCACTTAGGACAGGCCACGCCTACTCTGCACAGATAAAACAGAATAGCTAGTATTGTGTCTCCCTTTCTATCCTTTCCACTTAAGTATTACCTTCAAAGACTGTTCAGAGAGCTCTCAACAAAAATACAGCACATTAGTCACGCCCAGTTTATCCATTAAATCCTGAGTATACTCAGTATTGAAACCCTTAATATTTCGAAGAAGTGGAAAAAAGAAATTCAAAGTAGGCAGTCTCTAGAATTTTTAGTGCTAGATATTTAGGGGATATAGAGTGAATACCATCGAGGGCAAAGAAGCCACGCCTACGGATCAATTCGAATCCTATGCCCGGTCTAGATCCACTCGGCAAGAAAAGCTCTAACTAATCGAATTCGTTGGTTTTTTTTTCAGAATTAGGCAGAGACAAGCTGACCGTTGGTAAGATATACGTCTGCCTTCTGATACTCGACAGTTGGAAGACGACCAGGTTTGGTCAGATAGAATCGACCGGACAGGTGAGTGTCTTGACAGTCTTTGTTACCGGGTGTGTCTCGAGTCGTACGAAACGTCGAAAAACCCTAGCGATATGTCCTTTATTCAGACGAGCAGAACCTCCGCGCTGTGCTCCCACGACTCTTCTCTCGATCCTAATCCCTCTGCGTGTTCGATCGACATCGATCGTGTTCAATGGATCGACGGATTTTCGAGCACGAGAGACTCGTGGGAGTTGAGCCGAGGGCCCAGTTCGAATGGATGTTTGTCGTTCGCTTACTTCGTGATAGGATTTCACATGGCCGATGTGAAACTCACGTCTCGAATAGAGAGATGTCCAACTACTCCAGAGTAGCTTCTTAACCACCCACGAGAGCTTAGCATCGCGGATCTGCGATGGTGTTCGAAACATGACTGACTCGACGGCCATCGATGGCGAATCCTCGGAGGAAAATCGGGTCCTCGGTGGACCTTCAAATTGAAAGGACTAGATTGGGAAACGTGATTCTAAGCTACCCTCCCGAGTCCCGAAACGTGTTCTGACGCTGTATTTGACTGTGTGCTCAGTAGTGACGAGAATTTTGTGGATTCGTGCACTCCCAGCCTAAGAGATAGCACTCGTTGTCTCTCGTTTACCCAGTGACGCGATCTTGCAGCGAATGAGACAATTACGAGCTCAAAATATGCGAATCGCTCGGAAAGAGTCACGCTACTTTCAAGACAGAATATGTTGTGACACAATGATATTGTGTTAACGATATTCAATTCAAGTCTACATTCAGTCGCTGGAAAATTTTTTTATCGTCTTCGCAAACGTTTCAACTTGTAGCATTTCACATAAAAACAAGAAATTTTTCTCGCTGGATCATGCGAAAATATTTCAGACAAACATGGGACCAGGTTTATTGTTGTACTGTATTTTCATTGTTAGAGCGTTACCTTTAAATCACACAAACAGAACTTCCATTGGAAGAAGAATACCCGGATTATTTATTGCAACTCCGAGATTATCGATTTGTCATTGAGAAACGAGAGACACGTGTACAAACGTGCAATTTTTTCGGCTGCGAATGTGTTCGAACGGCCAAAGAAAACATCGAGGTGGCGATCGTTCTCTCAACGACCAGTTCGATCCTCCTCGACGCTGAGGATCACGCTCGTGATCGATAAAAACAGATCAGACGGATCGGTGGAATCGTCGGGAGAACGGATTCGACCAATCGCGTGATTAGATTCGATCACAGTTTCGAACGAAGGAAGAGAAATCTCTGTCGAATTAGCCAGACTAAATATGTGTAGAAAAGCAGTTCGATGTGTCACCCCTCCTTGAACGTCACGATGCAGATTTGGTGCAACCGATCGACCTGTTCACTGGATCACCTCGATCTCTCGTCTCACTTGATCGACTCGAAAAAAATTCATTTGCTCTATCTCTGGAGAAATTAGAAAACAACGATTGGAACAGTATAGAGAGGATCTATAGCACTGGGAAAAACCTAAGTGACCAATTCGTTTTCCCTGGTGAACAGGTCGACGTAGATTGTGTTTTCGGTCGATACATCGTCTGCACTTTCGTCACCTGTATTCTCTCCTCTAGGGGAGAAGAGAGCTCGCAGAATTTCGTTTTTATCGATAACAAAGTCGAGATTCGATTCGACGAGCGGACGATAGATCGACCCGAGTTTACGAACCACTTCTCTAGAGACTTAGGACGATACATGGTTTCTTTGAATGAGTTTACGATATTAGATCATTAGAGGAGAATCTGTGTGTTGAATTGATTTACGTGTTTACCCACTAACGAGTCATAGAAAACGATTATTACGTACAGATTTGAGTTTTGAGTTCTGAGTCTCAAATCTGAGTGAGTTTAGACATGTCAATTTATTGAGATATAGAGATTACGTTCACTGTTTATTGTTACCATATTTATATAATTGTTCTTATTGTGACATTAGTGTAGGAGTAATTTATATACGATTATTATTATCGTTATTATCCTTATGATTTTCGATTATTATTGTCATTATTATTATTGATATTGACTACAGACTAGGTTTATGTAATTGTTATACCCAGACAAGAGGATGTTCACGCAGCTCTCAATCATCTCTTTGTGTCTTTTCTCTTTGTTTTCCAGAACGATAACGATCTTATCGATAACGATAATGCTGGGCAAAGTCCTGCAGCCCAGGCGGTAGTACTTAAAATTTTCTCTTACTTATTATCATCTTATACACACGTTTCCTTTCTCGTTTCCGTTCGTTTTTCTTTCCACAACGTCTCACCCGTTTTCTTTCTCACACACCAGTTTTTTATCACTCGACCGAGGATCGACCGATCGCCGCTGCGAACGTTCTCCTTGAACGATTCGTTCCATACGAATTGAAAATGATCGACGAGACGATATCGAACTCGTCCAGCGGACGCTGCGATCGGTCGATCTGCCTTGTACATAAGACCGTTCTCACTTTCATTTATCTGATATATTTAACTTGATCGCTAACTCGCGCAGAGACACAGAAGCCGCATTCGATCTCGTTCCGTGTACATACTCGGTATTTAGACGCCGGTCGATCCCGACGGATCGATCGATTATTGTACATAAATTCTGTATCGTAGAGTATCGGAATTTTAGCAGCCGTATATCGCATAGAAACCGGCGGTTGTATCTCTGCCCTGTAACTCTTTTCTCCGGTCTTGTACAATTCTTTTTCTATGCATCGACAACACGACGCACACACCTGTGATCCACGACAATACCGTTCACACGAACATCTTCTTTGAACTTTCGTTTACCTGTCGCATCGTAGACATGTGTCCATTCGTTTCTCTCACCTTCTCTCACGATATCTCCACCTGCTAACCGGGCGAGCGTTTAACCAGTAAACACTTGCAAACCGCCAACCAAAATTTCACCTTTGCCTACCATTTTGCATACTGTTTAGGAAATGGGCAGGTTTGGTTCTCGAGAATTAAATTCGATCACAATTTAATACTAGGTTTACGGAGCATTAAAAGTGTGTATTTTACGTTGCTTCATAAAAATACGAGGAATGTGTCTATCCAAGTTTTCAGCCATTCTTTAAATAATATATACCTAAGGAAATAAGTTTGTTGAGTAATTAGATGGATCTTCACAATCTCAATAATCGTAAATTAAAAATATTAGAATCCGTCAATTTGACGGGTCCCGTAAACCTAGTGTTAATACACAATTCAAAGAAAAAATTACAATTCAAAGCAGAGATCTGTTATTCTATTTCTATTCTATATTTCAGCTAGAATAATTATAATTCGAAACAAAGTTCTGTTTTACACTACAGGGAGTCCCAAAAATGTTGTGTTTTCTTGAGAAGAGTGGTTCCTAAGGTCATTTGAAGGAACTTTTTCCTTCACAAATATATCCTCCGCCGCTTCGTTAAGGAGTTATTACCGAAAAAACACGAACCAATCAAAGTAATGTTTTACCTGGACACATCGTTTCCGTTTTCAAATGTTCGACGGACTGGTTAACTAATCCGGCCCGGTTAGCAGCCTAATCGCAACCGTGGCTGTCGTTCAGCTCGACGAGGAAATAAAAGAGAAAGGGCAACAACGAACAGCCACAGTTTGCGAAAAGGAACCGCCAGTCACAGTCACACACCCACGAACACACACACACGCTCGAACTTTTTTCGTCTTTCCTTAGGCACTCGACGTATTACAGAAAGTACTTTATAACCTAGAGCATCCGTCGGGTCTCACACGACACATAGAGCTCTTAGAAACTTTTTTAGTCTCTCCTTACAAAGAACCTCCTATCTCTAACAGCACGTTTTCCTCTTCAGATAATAAGCAATTAGTCTAGGATTAATACTTGAAACTACTAGTTGAGAGCCGCGCGCCCGGTTTTCCGCGTCGTCGTCGGAACGAAGAATACGAGAACGTTCTTTTTCTTATTTTCGGGAGAAAGTTTCGAAACGTTTCCCAAAAAAAAAAAATTCGCCCGATCCCGAATGATCGTGCAAGTTGATAAGTTTGGCGCGGAATGCCGGGTACGCGTGTGAGAACATTTTAGTGGTCGTGTCGGTGTCACGTGGGCGTGGTTCGCACGTGGCATCGCCCACGTGGATCGGCTCTTTGTCCCCGAGAACACGATCTAGCTGCGTGCAAGTAAGTTACCTAGCCGATCGAGCCTCGTAGATACGATCTAGATCGGGATTGATCACCGGAGAACACCCTAACTAGCTCGCCTTTTGCCTCGAGTGTGTCGCTCCTTCGTGTTACTTTTAGTGTCAACGGTTTAGCCGTCTTTAGCGAACTTCTCGTTTGTCTATTAGATCGAGCCCGTCTCTCTTTCTCTCTCTCTCTCTCTGTCTCTGTCTCTCTTTAATCTAGACTAGAATAGTGCCCGACCATAGTCGATCTTAGATCGAGCATACCATAGACGTCCGTCGATCCCGATCTCGCTGGAGCAACGAAGCGATTCTTGCAACTTTTTATCTCTCTTTCTCTCTTTATCTCTCTCATACACGTACACTCTCTTTATTGTTCTCTATTTCTCTCCGTCCTTTCCTTTTTTCGTTTCCCAGAAGATAGAAGCTGAACGTAGAAGTAGTCGAGGAACACGCGTTCGATTTTCGAAAACGAGAGTTCCTCGAGCTAGAATTTTGTCGACGTTCTTTGCTAGTTGGATTGTCTCTCTCTATCTATCTATCTCTCTCTCTTTTTCCTTTCTCCCGTTGATTTCTCCCATAGTTTCTCTTTAATGCCCGTTGTACACCATTTTAAGGCTCGCCCGCAATCGCCACGTAGACTAGACACGAGGCTATAGACGATTTTTCGAATTAGATCAGTACCGTCTTTCGGTAGACAGGTTGCCTTGGCTATTTACACGCACTGCGAGCCGCAAAATCGAACGATCGAACCCGTTCTTTCTCAACATTTATGCGATCATTTAGACTGGATCACAAATACTGAAGACGCACGCGATTTTACGTTTGCCTCAAGGAACGATCGATAGTCTCTTGGAGAATTTTTGTACTGCTCGTGGTATTTTATTTTTCGTCTTTTCGAAATCGTCGTTGCAGAATGTTTTAAAAAGTGTTAAAAATACGTCACTTTACTACAGTATTCATAGAGTATTTTTGAACTGCGATATCAATCTTTCAACACTTGGTATAGATGAACGTTTAAAGAATATTTTACAAGACTGTCTACCCCTTTTGGGACATATTAAAATGTTCAACGAGGTCAAGCCTTCTATCATTAATGAATTTGCTCATAAAAATTGCTATTCGGCACGAGCTCGCCAGAAACATATTTTTCAACTCCGAATTCTGTGCACAAGTTATGGGAAAACGTTTAATAAAAATATTAAGAATATATCTTGTTCTACGATCGCACTGGAATTCGTCTTTGACGCAGTCTAAATGAACGCAGAAATATTAATCGAAGAAACATTGGTTCCGTCACTTCAATTTTGCTGCCCGCCGTAGCTCCCTCTCTCTTTCTTTCTTTCTCTTTCTCTCTCTCTGTCTCTGAACACGACCGCTTCTGATATACAAACACGGTTTTCTTTCCACAAATTTGAACACGATCGACACCCGGTTTTCTCAGCGGACACGAGCAGACAAACCACACGAACACCGAACGACGAGTGGACGCTCGAATTCCCGAGCGTTTCTCGACCAGGGATATATCTTTTGATTCTCGAAGCAAAACCAATGCTGTGAACAACCAAATGTTTCTCGCGTCGATTCGAATTTTCTCGACGGATCGGTCGCTCTGCTCTTCCGAGCGGTCCGATCTCGGGACGAGACGAATTCTTCTCGACGCGAATCAAGGGGAGAATCGACTTCCGGCGGAAGCTTTTCTCGAACTTGAAGCATCCTGTAGCGCCGTGCTGTCCGAGCCTCGCTCGCGACTGTACTTGGATTCGCGATTAATTCGCGACCCTATTCTCGATGCACTTTGTTGCAGCAGCGACGAGGGGAAAAGTTGATTCGTTTGTTCAACTTCTGGGAGAATCTTGAAACTGTAGGAACAATAATAGAATTAATCTTTGAGAACAGAGTCTAAGAGTCCTTTACTTTGACTAACTGAAATTATTACAGGAAGAATTTTCATTTTTAGTTTTTCCATAAATATCCTAATAACGAAACAGTGGATGGTAAATGTTGAATAAAAATTAGTTCCTCCATATTTGGATAGAATTTTCTCAAATTTGTCAGAGAAAAATGTTAGCAACCATTTTTACGACACTTGCTGTCGTCTTCGGGACACTGTAGCATCGGGGTGAAGATTGCGAGGGAAAATTGCTTTTTTGCATAACCGCGTGAGGAACCTGCGGACAGCACGGAAGTAGCGCGGAAAGTGTTGAAATACGCTTTTCGCGGATTTGTTGGTATTCAAAGTATTCAGAGTTGCGAGTATACAGTTGACAGTAGATGAAACGTAGCCAGTAATGCCCTGGCGTGCATAGGCATGCCCAGGAGACTGATTAAGAAACGTACACTTGCGGCCATTTATGCGTGTGTATATACGATATATAAATACGCATATACAATATATGTACGATTGTATATGGACGTGTGTATCATATATACGAAATTATTGTCTCCCATGTGTAGCTCCCCCTCGCCCCTTGTCACGTTTGTTCTTTGTGATTGGCTTGTGTAACTATGTTTGTCCACGGTTTGTTCGCATAATGTGTATTGGTACGTTTAGAACGAGGTGTACGCCAATCGTCGACGTTCCTCCATCGACACACTATGATTTCTTAAAAAACATATACTTAAACATTGTTTGCGCGGATTTCTGGAATTGCTTAGGCTGCGGATCTACATTGCAAAAATTTTGTGAAGTGAGTACCTTGATGCAAAGGCAATTTTCATTTTAGGGAACTTAAATTAATATAATTGGAGATATTATTCGTTTTGTTCGAAAGTGTTTTTTAAAGGATTTATTAGTCTACAATATTTCTTGTTGCAAGCATCATTGCCATACTGAAAAAAGAATGAGATATTTTTTCTGATTACTGACTGACTAGTTCCTCATTGCTCTACCGTGTTTGCAGATACGTATTCATTTGAAATAAAATAAAAATGGAGCTGTCCCTGAAATTAAATTTATTATCACCGTCTTCCTTTTGCTGATGGTCCAATAGTCTCAAAGAAATTCCAGAATCTGTCGGAAGAGGATAAATTTCTGTCTGTTCGACGTTTTAACAAATTGTGTGCAGAAATTCAAGGAACGTGAACGGTTCACGCACAATGTGTATGTGTCGCATGCTTACTAACGTTTGCATACTCCCCACAGTGACGCGGAACGTGCCCCTCGAATCAGTATTTCCGATTGCATACCGTACTTGTACGCTCGCTCGTATTACATATACTTATATTATATATATATTTATACACGTGTATATATTAATCTATACACAAACTGAACAGTACCGAATAATATAAAACCCTAAGGTGCTCGTACGTAAGGTACAGCTCCTTCTGACATACATATACAGGCTTTGCCGGAGTACGATCCACCGATACAAAAAAGAAAAAATACCAAAAAAGGAAACGAAAATAACGGAAAACGATTCGCATCACGATTTTGTCTCAATTCTCTGTACATGTACCCGCACACACACATGAATTTTTCAGATGCGTGCCTTGTCGCGAGCTTTTTTAGCCGACACTTCTAAGCGCACCGTCACGATATTATACTCTTTACTGTGTTCTTATGGCATGGCCTACATTTTATCTTATTCGTCCGACGGACAACAAAAAGAATATCTGTTTTTTTCACACTGTTTCACTATCGCGCATCCCTCCGATATCCGAACTCTGTCTGTTTCTCCTCTCTTTCTCTCTCTCTCTGTCTCTCTCTTTCTCTCTCTCTCTCTCTCTCTCTCTCACGATCCGAAGAGAGAAAACTGGCCGCGCAACGAAAGGAAATGAAAGGTGAAAGACGAGGAAAGCCTGTATGTGCCTGTACAATAGCCCCGTTGTACCGAATAAATCATGGATTGGATCGACCGGATACGGAGAACCAATACCAAGTAGCGAACAAAATCAATCGGAAAAAAACAAAACAAAAATCTAAAAAAAAAAAAACAAAACAACAACATAAAAACGACAGACCACTGTCGATCAGCTCTGATAGTCGGTGTGGTTTCGCACGTTCGACTTTAGCAATCGGCCTTCCTCAACTGCATACTGGACGTGACGGCGGTGAATCACACCGGAAATAGTCACGGGACCGGAAGTAGGGCGAACAGCCTCGAGCCGGTGGTACGGCCGACGCCCGATAGGAAGCTAGATCAACGCAAGGAGCTCCGAGAGGAAGACGATGGGACCCTCGGGGTCCATGCAGCCGCCGAGCACAGGTATCTCGTCATTTTCGAAATAGCTCGTCCCTCCGCGCGAATACTTTGCCTCTCGACCACGTGGTCTCTCGGCCACGTGCTTCCCGACCACGGTGGTTCTCGAGTCACGCGACGATTCTGGTAAATCTGTTCCAGGGATTTCGTTCAGAATTGGCTACGGAGTAGTGTGTGGGAAATTAGGAGGGGTTTAAGTCATCATTTTGGTGATTCGCAATTAGTTTATTGGTTACAGACCTTTGAATTTCGTTTCAAGACGAATTTAATGTGGTTACCACGTAGTTCTCGAGTCACGCGACGATTTTGGCAAATCTGTCCCAGGGATTTCGTTCAGAATTGGCTACGGAGTAGTGTGTGGGAAATTAGGGGGGGTTTAAGTCATCATTTTGGTGATTCGCAATTAGTTTATTGGTTACAGCCCTTTGGATTTCGTTTCAAGACGAACTTAATATGGTTACCACGTAGTTCTCGAGTCACGCGACGATTTTGGCAAATCTGTCCCAGGGATTTCGTTCAGAATTGGCAACGGAGTAGTGTGTGGGAAATTAGGGGGTGTTTAAGTCATCATTTTGGTAATTCGCAATTAGTTTATTGGTTACAGCCCTTTGAATTTCGTTTCAAGACGAATTTAATGTGGTTACCACATAGTTCTCGAGTCACGCGACGATTTTGGCAAATCTGTCCCAGGGATTTCGTTCAGAATTGGCTACGGAGTAGTGTGTGGGAAATTAGGGGGGGTTTAAGTCATCATTTTGGTGATTCGCAATTAGTTTATTGGTTACAGCCCTTTGAATTTCGTTTCAAGACGAATTTAATGTGGTTACCACGTAGTTCTCGAGTCACGCGACGATTCTGGCAAATCTGCTCACGGGATTTTGTTCAGAGTTGATTATGAAGTAGTGCATGCGAAATTAGGGGTGGTTTAAGTTATCACTTTACTGATTTCTAATTAGTTTATTGATTTTTGAATTTTAAACCGAATGTAGTTTCCTCGCGGTTTTTCGCAAACCCATCAAGAGTCATTGAAACGATACGAAGAAATCGTTATCAATTTTTCCGTCCGAAAAGAACTTCGCGTTGAAATGCGTGTGACAACGGAGGGACGAGCGTGTATCGTTGAAAATTTCGCGACGGAACGGGGCGAGGAGTCAAGAAGATTGGATCGAAAAGTGGCGATCGAGCTAATCTGGCCTGCGTTCTGATTTCAGAAATAAAAAGGTGAACTGGAAGATGTCCCACCAGTACGATATACTAGGCAGCAGCGGAGAGAGTAGCCAGGGAGGGGGTGGGTCTGGGGTTGTACCCGTAGTTAATGACGAGGATCGCGCCCCCGAGCTAGAGCCATTGCTGGCTGAGGTGCCCTCCCAGCAGGATCAAAACTACTACTACCACCATCACCATCACGACCAATACTACGATACCGACAAAGATCTATACTATGACCATCACCACCACCACCACCATCACCATCACGTTCACCATCATCATCATGCTCACCGACCACCCTCGTATTATCAACACCAGAATACCTACGCACCTCGCTCCTCGATCCGTTACCACAAGGTCTCTTGGCTCGATTCAATTCAATTAACAACCCTCTCGCGAGATATCGATAGCTCTAATCGAACCCCGCGCGATCGGTCTTGTTTAGACGTCGATGTATAGGGTGTTTCATAACACCTGGCACGATTCGTCATGAATGGACCGCGGATCATTATGCAAAATACACATTGTCTCCTCCGATTCCAGGACATGGTAATCAAATGGAAATTTGGTTCGTCGATATTTTCAAACAGTTGAAAATAACACGTCGGTATCATCCAATTGTTTCACATTCCTTCGATTCGCTTTTACCATAAATGCATAAAATCCACGAGCAATCCTACGTGCCGAACAGATTAGGTGTAAACTAACCATTTTGCTGTTTACTTCATTGCATAAAGCTTGTGGCAATCTCACTGAAGTAAGTCGCAAATTCACCCCTCTCGGTTCAGTACGCAGTATCCTCTCCGAGAATCGTTTCACGATCTATGAAACACCCTGTACACTAATAATCGGAGCGATCGAGCGTCGATCGCCGGCGATAAGTTCCGCGTAATCGTAGATCGCGCGTGTCTGTAGATTCGGTAGATCTTCGCGGATCGGCAAGCTTCTTTTAGACTTTAGATCGATCGTCGTGCCGATTAGATCGGAGTCGGATGCGTCGCGGAACGGAAGCCATCTTTCTCTTAGCTCGGCGAGACTACGCAAATTAGATCTTCTAATTAGCTGTTTTGGAACACTCCTCGGTAGTACGGAGCTTTGCGTTTTTCACAGACATACATACATACAGACACATAGACACACACAGTTGTGCGTTTCTCGATCGGCTGCTACTGATTCTGTTCGCTGCTCACACGACAAAACTAGATCATTTAGGGTAGAATTAGATCTATAGATCCGGGCTCGAGACAATTAGAGACACGACTACGTTCCCGCGGCCGATCGATCGAGACAAATTGGACACCGGGATCGAGCGCGATAGATTAGGATCGAGATCGACTCGGCGATTTTTGTGAAAATTGTTGCTCCACCAGATATTTCAAAAATTTGAATCCATCGGTAAAATAACTCAGAATTCGTCCGGTAAATGGTCTTTTGTTGCGATTAGGCTACGGGTCGCACTGCGAAACAAGAATTGCCTGTACTTGTTTCAAGAAATGGGGGCCAAAGAGAAGTTTGCTTCTTCTTTTAACCCCTTGAAATGAAGAAGATTGAAAGCAATACAATAAGCATAAACTTCCTTGCTCTCCTATGAAATTCTGAACGATGAAGAAGTTCTAATCACGAGTCTCGTTTCGACACGCTTATCCTTTGAGGTGTAATAAAATCAAAAGGAAAACTCTCAGATCGACTTTCATGTCGTTGTAAAGGAGGAGAAAAAATGGTTTGCATTCGTCAAAGAAGAGCAACTTCTCGCTCCGTTTCATAATGAAGAAGGGCCTTTGCAAAAGCTAATGAAAGGGCGTGAAATTCTAGACTTCACCCTCTGAAATGAGTGACAGTTTCTTCGTTTCGCGGAGCGACATGGTAAAGTATAGATTGTCTTCTCGAAGAGTATGGTTGCGTCGATTCGATCTCGGTCGCCGTTAGCGTGTGTATCTGTAAATACAAGAGAATCTAGAACCGATCTTGTCTAGAGAGCCACCTAGATGAACACCCTTAACCACCACCCGTCACCACCTCATGACCTCCATACGAGAATCTCTAACCGTTTAGTATGTTCGACGTCGGTACATATATTCTATATCTACATATGCATATATATATTTTCTATATATACTAATACTAGAGTAACCCCACCCTTGTCCCTAGCTGCTTTCACAGCCTTGAGAATTGTTCTCGAGAGCAACGAAGCATTCGCGCACTCACGCCCGCACTCACAGTCCGCGAGTGCCTCGTTCTCCGTGTCTCTCGTTGTTTGTCGTAAATTCCATTATGTATGTCCGCATAATCCCGGTAAGTAAATCTCGTGAAAAACCACCTCTGGAATAAAAAAAAAAGCCGAGTCTCCGAACTGGAAAGGTAGCGACAAACCCTGAACCCCGAACGAAGACTCTCCGCACCATCTGTCTATCTGTCTGTCTCACCTGTCACCGCCTCTGTCTGTCTTCTTTCCGACTGTCTTCTTTCCCCGAAGAGAATCGAAACCCAGAAAAAAAACTAAAAAGAAAAGAACCCGAAACAACGAGACTACTCGGCGGAGTGCATGTGCATGCCCGAGATGAGACTCTTTTTGAACTGCATGCCTGTTCTGAACACGCGCGCACATGTGCTTGTATAACGTCTATACTCTGCTCCAGTTTCGCTGATTGTTCTTCCCATTTCTTGCCACGCGATTATACGTGTACTGTCGCTCGTCGAGCAAACGAATGGCAACTTAGCACGATGCTGCGACCAACCCCCTTGTCAAGGTCACCCTCGGTCCCCCCTCCACACTCTCGATAAACAGGCGCCCTCTAATAGATCCACGCTCTGATCTTTCCCATCTCTAATCCCTAAAATATTCCCATGATGAACACTCGTTCCACTCAACAGCCGCCATATTTGATACCCAGAAGCTGTCCCAAATTGTCCCGAACTGTCCCGAAGCTTGCGATCACAGCCTCGAATCACAATTATCGAGGGCAAAGCCCGCGAATCGGTCGCTTCGGGCGACGATCGCTAGCCAGAATGTAGACCCGACGGTTCAAGGACACAGATGGAGGGACCTTGGACGCAGGGGTTGGTCGTTCCCGGAGGCAAAAGGCGTCTCGAGTCGAGAAAGATAATTCGTGCGCGCGAGGCGGAAATCGTTAGTACCGAAGGCAAAGAACCGGCTCTGAACACCCCTCCGACTATCCTTTTAATACTCCTTGACCAATGTTTCGCTGGTTTCGTACGGTGTTCCCTAATCGACGAGTCTGTTCGTTTAGATGGAGCTTCAGGACGTCGTGGTTAGCGACTCCCGAGCCGGTAGTCTCGAGAGTCTCACCCACGCCGCAGAGAGACTTCATCCGCCTGCCCATCCAGCTAGACATCCGTCGCGTTCACCCAGTTTAAGGTAGGACAAGTAAATTTAAAGTATAACAAGAATTCTGGCCGAAACATCTGGCCAATGAACCTTGTGAATCTATTAATTAAATCTATCCATTAAATCCACTCATTCGATGTACTCATCGAATCTACTTGATTCAGTATATTCTTTGGGCCCATTCAATGAGGCTACTCGTTGGAGTAGTCCATTTGTTGAATCTACTCAGAATAGGAAACGCTTGCCTTCGGCCAATGAACCTTGTGAATCTATTCATTAAATCTGTCCATTAAATCCACTCATTCGATGTACTAATCGAATCTACTTCATTCGGTATATTCTTTGGGTCCATTCAATGAGGCTACTCGTTGGAGTAGTCCTTTTGTTGAATCTACTCAGAATAGGAAACGCTTGCCTTCGGCCAGGACTCCAGCGATTCTTGGCCCAGCGCTCTTCCGAAATGATAGGACCGAGTGTGTCCGAGAATTAGAATGATCTGTAATGAGAATGTGAATAGAATTTGAACGAGCATTGTCTTTCCACAGAAGGCACTCGCCGGTGATGCCCGGATCGCAGTCGCCCCGTCGAACGAGGAACGATCATCACGCTTACTATCGCCACGAAGGACCGGGGTTCAGCGACACGGTCAGCAACGTGGTCGAGCTCCAACGGCACACCCATCACCCACAGTCACATTACAACCATCGGCCCTGGAGGCGAGGTACAAGACAGAAATGATAAGCGAAGGGTAACGATGCAACGAGCGGTGCAACGATACGAGCTCTTTCACGAGCGGGTCCGAGCCGAGAATCTCCTTTCGGCGACCGAATCGATTCGCTGATCGATCGAACAATCTGCACTCGAACTTACCCTCTAGATCCGGCATTGGTCAGTTCTCAATCGATTTCGTCCAACGAAATTCCGAGTAAACAGGTCATCCTTCACACGTTGTTTCATGAACGATGCTGGGAGCCTTGCCTTTTCAATTGTTTACGAATTAATCCTCAAGATTGATGCTCACTGTTGCGTCTAATCTTGTTAATAGTTGGTAGTAATCATTTAGAACGTTCCTCGATTTTCTATTGACCTTCGAGTTTCGGAAATGAGCGAACCTTGCAATCAGATGATAGAAAAGGTAACCATAATTTACGGCCAGACGTCACGATCGAACCTCTGACAGATAGGCAGGAAAGATAAAGGAGATTCACAGGCTCGCGCCTCATTTGAAATACGAATGCCGCTATAAATGGTGTTACTCGCAAGAGGCAGAGGCTCTGTGTCACTCGATGTAATACGTTTCTTCGTTTTGTTCTGTTATGCGCCTACAAAGACTATTACGACCACTGCGACTATTACGACGATGGTAATTTCTTTGGCAACTCCGTTTGAATTCCCTGTTCCGAAGCAATTTTCTTATAACTCACGTACTTCGACTACGATCGTTTGGCTTTCAATCTTTCTCTTTCTCTCTCTCTCTATCTCTTTCTCTCTCTCTCTCTATCTCTATCTCTATCTCTATCTCTTCTATTCTTTTTACCATATTTCTCACACACCAACCAACTCACACACAAACACACACACAGAGTCACACAACGACACGAGTGTCGTATACTGAACGCGACACCCGCACACCCGTACACCAACGAAAGACGAGGCTCGCAGTTAGTCGAACGACGCTTGTTCTGATTTTTTTGTTCTGTTCCTCGTATCTTTCTCTATCTGTCACACGAAAGCCACCGTGCACGGGATTAGACACTCGCGCACACAGGCTTCCGACAGCGCACCAGCACACTCGGCACACCTACACACGTAGGAGAATGCAACTGTTTCTGTCTCTCTATTTCTATCCCAGGACCCGTAGAATAGAGGACTATAGCGTAGCAAAGGACATGGCAACAGTTGTAGTGCGAGCACGATTCCCGCAACTCAGCCCGCGAAGTCGGAATAGAAAGAGAAAGTATCATTCTACAGTGATCCCCTTAGAAAAGTGGCATGTGGCTCGTTGGCGCACCGATCTCGGATCGACCAGCGACGATTAGAACCGTCCCAGCATGACGAACCTATGGTTGAACCCCTGAAATGCACAAGAACTGCACTATCACCTGAACGGTTTACCGGACCGACTGTCTCGAGATTTTAGGCCGGCTTGAAACGGTTCCGAAAACCCTGGGTCTTTCTTTCTACGATCCTATTTCGCGAAGATGCTAAGCAAATGTCGAATCCGAAACTGTAAAGTTAAACAAACGTAGCAGGTGTTCCTCAGAACCGTTTCAAGAACAGTAGTCGATATCGTGACAGTTCTCAAGCCCCGCTTTAGGCGCTCTTATCTTTTGGTGCTCTGATCTACAAGGGTATAGCTAGTCGTAGATACAAAGGACGTTCAACACGATAGCTAGCAATTTCTCGACCCTCCTCCTCGTATTCCCGTCGAATGGCGCTCGGCATCCACTTTCGTATCGCAGATAGCGTCTACCCGTAGGTCCGAGAGTTTAGGCTAGAGGCTGAATAGGGAACGCACGAGGCCACTTGGGCCTTCTGTCCACGATAAGTCGCCTCAGAGAAGTGTACGCGAGGTGGTGCAACCAATCGATAAAAGACATACTGCCAGACTATTGTTGCAACTTGGGATCATGATGATGGCCAGCGTACATTGTCATTGTACAGTGCAGATATTGCGAGTTGTCAGCATCGCTGAACGGTATAGGGCGAGGGGATTAGGTTGTTTTCTCCACATAGAGCCTCCTCTATTAGACAGAGATCCTCTACTATCCAGGAAAGTTCATCTACTGGCTATAGCTACCGGCCTAGTCTATTCCTGTTGTCCCAGTACCGTTCAGATAGCTCAGCAACATCCGGTAACCTTTTCATGGTCCCCTTACTGTCGCAAACTCGTTTTTGCTGCCCGTACACTTTGACCGGGTGTAAGACGTGTCTCTCGCAAGACTTATCGTGGGCAAAAGGTCTTTCGTTATCCAGAAACGATAACGACGTCTTCCGTCAGGTCCGTGGAGCGCGACGACGAGTCCTGCCAGGACCCCCAGTCCGATTCGCCAAATCGAGCACGGTCGACATTACGGGACGACCAGCCTGGAACAGCGATCGAGAAGTCCCAGCCCCATAGGCGGCCGGCAGCCCGCCCACCCGCACCAGCATTATCATCGGCATCATCCCCATCAGCACAGCCACCCAGTGCTAGCGACCAGGAGGGAGCCCCGCCGTCGATTGCCACCGACGCCCAACAAACCCCCGACCCTGCAGCTCAAACCGGCGAACATCAACTTCCCGAAGCTGAACGCGTCCCCGACCCACGGGCCCCATATGCTGGGCGGGCCCCACGTGCCCCTGCCGCCGGGTTTGCATCCAGCGCCGCCTGGTTTCGTGCCGGGCATACAACCGAGCCATTGTCCGCTCAGCTTCGAGCAGGCCGTCGCGATTGGACGCGGGGGCCGACTACTTCCCAGCCCGGTGCCCAACGGGTACAAGCCGCAGCCGCAGGCTAAGCAGAGGACACCCAGGTGAGGCCCTGTCAATCTATCATGCGTCCACGAGAAGACGACACAGAGAATCTCGTAGGTATCTATGACCCACTGTCTGATACACCCACTGATGTCTCGCTGTCCTTCCATGACCTACACTCCCCACTACGATAACGTTGTCGCGTAGCGAAATCCGTTAGAAGCAATAGTGTCCGAGAACCTTTGCAGATCGAGGATTTAGTTTTTTATTAGCATTGGCTAATGAAAATTGTTAGCATACCTGCGTGCGTCATTCGCAGATGCGCTTAGGCCGACCGTTAGGAAATTTCGGGATTTCCCACTTGTTTTTACAACCCCTGCTCCCACTCTGAAAATTCTGGTCAACGATTTGTCAACTCCACCTTCACTCTCCAACCAATCAACATCCCTAGCTCAGTTTTGTAAACGCACCAGCGTACCGCATAAATAGCAAGAGCGGCGGAAGCATCGCATTTTTTCTTGATTACTGACGACAGTAACATTCGCATTAGGTCACTCTTGTCAATATCTTCTCAGTTCGATCCTAGATTCGCTTGTAATAAACTATAATATACTTGACTCTCCGACTCAACGTTCATTTAATACAGTCCACCCCTAAACATAGCGAAGTGCGGGTTTCACTGTAGCACGTAATGGAAAACGCGTACGCAACAAACGTCACCACTAGAGCTACCGAGTCCTAAACGAGACTGGTGTATACTCCTTTGTGATAATAACAGGATTGAATGTATTTACGAATTGTGATAGAATAAATCTGAAATCCATCATTTCGAAGGGCTCAGTAGTTCTAGTGTTGAAAGTGGGGTCTCCCCTGTTGCCCCACTGTCATATCTTCCGCCTTCTTCTTCTTGTGGACGAAGAGTACTCCGTTCACTGTGATCTTTGCCGTCTCCTTGTCAATAACAGTTAGATTACAGAACCAACTATCGAAAGATTCAAATTTGTGAACCCCGCCATGATTTCACCCTGCGTAGAAACGTCCACGATTTAACGATGGTAATACGGCGTTTAAAAGGTGATTCGTTTATGCGAACAGGTCGAGACACTCGGACAGCGACGAGGACGACTGGTGCTAGCCAAAGTGGGACCCTGGACGGTGGTCCGGTGACGTGGACGCCCCCAGGCGTCTTTGGGTTTGCGCGTGAATCTTCCAGCGAGGGAGGGCGCATGCATGCATCGATCGATCGAGGAGGATGATCCCGCGATCGAACAGGGGAAGGTGAACTACCGTGATCGACTGTCTTGGAGGGGAGCTCGGGAACTATGGATCGGTGTCGATCGCGATCCAATCCGATCGACGATCACGTAACGAAGGTTTCAGTTCCGCGGGTCGGAAGGTGTACGCGTTTGGATTCGGGACGAGGAGAGAATGATCGTCTGGACAGAGAGACAGAGAGACAGAGAGAAGCTAGAGTCAAACAAAGAAATCGAGTGCTGCAGGTGTGTTTGTGTACACCTGAAGGATGAACCAAGCAGTCGAGATTCGTCCGGAGACACAAGAGAGAAAGTCAGAGGAGAGAGGGAGAGAGAGAGAAGAGAACATGACGCTAGAGAAGGTCGACGAAAGGTTATTCCCTTCCAAGAGGAGAGAGACCGACGCGACCGAACAGAGAGCAACGTCGGATGATCCGTTACAGGGGGACAACTGAGAGACAGAACATCTACACACGCATATACACACATATAAATATATACGCGCGAGTAAATAAACAAAATCCATACATAAGCCTCACACACGCAAGTAATTACGTAAATACGTGAACTGGGAGTCGAGCATCGTCGAGGCAACCATCGAAAGGACAGCAGAGTGTGCCGCGGATAACGACGATGTCGAGACGTCGGCGTCGACGTCGCAACGTGCCGACGGGTGTCTCAGTTCCGCTGTAGGCGTCTTCGAGAGTGCGCAAGAGGAGACGTGCGCGCGAGGACGAGTGCGCGCGTCGGATAAACGACGAAGCCCAAAATGCTCCGCATATACATAATATACATACTACATAATTCCTCGAATTTTCACTGCGATATAAATCTTTCTTTCGTCTCGAACTTCGAAGCTTCCTCCGCTGTGTGCTTTTTAATCGACGGACCGAGCCGAGAGGAGGATCCACTTTTTATACGATTATACGGTCGAGCGTCCGCTTCGGATCTCTCTACGCGCGGACCCGCCGATTTTTCCAAGGCCGTGCCGAGCTCTGCTCGTTGCGAGGACCCGCAAGACGCGTTCGTCCGATGACGATAACTCCCCCCCGTTTTGCAATATTTTTTCGCGAGCCAGTTCCTCGGAGACGGATCGGCACCGGCGATCGGCACCAACAGAACGAGGACTGCGGTGCGCACGAGCGTCGGCGACACGACGCGACGCGACGCGACGCTACGGTGCAGCGTCGTTTCTCCGACGAACGAGCCGCGAATCTCGAGGGAACGTTCCTCGTTTCTCCGTAACGCGGCGAAAAAGAGAATCGTGTACGTGACCAAGAGAGAGACATTCGTTTCGAGTGTTGACAGTGTTGTCGACGAGGGTTCTCGCGACGGTGTACCGGTGTTTCTTTTCTCTTGTTTCGCGACAGAACACACGAGACCCGAGTCGCTGTTTGGTAGCTGGCCGATCGATAGGATCGCGCGCGGGTTAGGCTAGAAGGAAAGGGGACTGATATACTCGAGGCCGCTGAACGATACATCGAACTAAATACGTAGGAATTTTTACTGAAGCCGTATCTATTGTATCGCAAGAAGTACTCGTTATTCCGCCGATGCTTTCTCGTGGAAAGAGAGAAAAGAAAGAGGCGCGCACACCGAACCGCTGGACAGAGAGAAGAGCGTGTCCGTTCCATGGGGAACAACCGGTTATTATGGGATATTCGTTTACGGTATGGTGGCGTTTCGACGATCTCGGCGCAGACGAACTTTGTGACGAGAAAGAGATCGGGTTACGGCGTGTTCCAGGGCCGATTGATCGCGTTCTCGAGAAGAACGAAAACACATATTCACGAGCACTTGTAAATTACCTCATAACTTTCGACTACGAGCGAGAGAGAATGTGCATGCGTGTCTGTGTGTGTGAAAGAGAGAGTGTGTGTGAGAGAGAGAGAGAGAGATTGAGAGAAAGAGAGAGTGTGTGTAAGCAAGAGGAACGTTCTGCCGTCGCTGCTAAACTATACCGTTTAACTGTCACAAACCTGCGAGAGAAACGAAACGAAATGAATTCCCAATAACTAATTATTACCGCCGCTAAACGAGTGAACGTAAACCTACGGCTATTACTATTAAATTACTTAAAATTACTACCGCTACTTACCGCTATTAACTATTACTAAACTACAAAATTTACTACCACTACTTACTACCGCCATCGATACTACCGCTACACTAACTATTACTACTATTTACTACTGCAACTACTACTACTACTACTACTACTACTACCATTGTTACTAGAGATTACTACCATTCTCACCGGGTACAACAGCAACAACAACAACAAAGACAACAAACACCACCCCCTACCCCACCCCACCAACGACACCTCTACTATCGCTGCTGCTACTACTGTTACTATTACTACTATTACTACTACTATTACTACCACTACTACTATCACTACTACTACCGCTGCTACTATTACTACTATTACTACTATTACTACTACTACTACTACTACTACTACTACT
>CM052139.1:4713854-4822674 GCA_028454255.1 Halictus ligatus | reverse complement strand
TACTACTACTACAACTACTACTACAACTACTACTACAACTACTACTACTACTATTACTACTACTGCTACTACTACTACTAAACTACTATTACTACAATTACTGTTACTAATAGTATTATTATTACTACTTTTACTAACGCTACGATTACCGAAACGTTTTATTAATGATTACCAAAGAAACCATTGCTACTACTGTTGTTACTACCACTGTTATTGTACGATTAAGATGTACGAGGAGAATCGGGAGGAGGCATCGATCAATCGATACACACGTACCCTTGACACATACACACACGTACACACACGTAACACGTAGAGACAAAAGGTGCGAATACACTAGCAACCTGTGACATTTTTTGGCGAGGACGACTCCCGTGTAAACGTCTCTGTGACAGCGTCCAGCAAGTTGAACTCGCGACGGTTGCTCCCAGAGAGAGCGAAGCGATATATCTATAAGTAGAATGCGGATTTTATGTATTTCATGGCAAAAATCGATAGGCGCAATTTGAAAGATTTCGAGAGTGTCGGCGTATTATTTTCAGCCGATCGAAGCGATTAAAAAGAAAAAGCAATTTCTTCTAGGTCCCAGTATGCCTTGCAACTGACGTAGAACATTTTTATTTTGCATAAGGATCCACAATCTATTTATAATATCTGCAGACAGGTGTGCACTGCAAGTTGCTCTCGGAAGAACATGTCGCAAATTGCCCGCTGGTGTATTTACCTTGAAACACACGAGCACAGGAGCTGGACAGACGCGAGTCGAACACTTCGAGTCCGCTTCAACGATCTCAACACTCTAAACGATCGTTGTACATGTACCCATACGATCTTGTGCGTTTGCGTGTGCGTGTGTATGCGCGCGTGTGTGTGTAGAGAGAGAGAATGTATCGTATGAGTACACGTACTACGTATACACACGCGTGCCCGCGCGCGCAAACATACACACAGTGAACACAAGTCATGCACACGTAACGCATATAAAAGACACGAAACGCAGAGGATACAAATCGAGCGTGCGTAGCAGATCGAGTCGGAGTTCTGTAATTACATAGAAGACAAAACGAACGAGTTTCGAAGGGGGAAGAAAACATATAAACAAAAAAAAAAAATAATCAAGATCATTGTAACATACTGCCAATCGTAACCGGGGGCTGTTTCAAGCGGAAACACACGCGACTTACATAAATGTATATAAGGGGGCCGGACGAAGGGAAAGAATGAGTATAGGGAAAAGCGAGAAGGGAGGTGTACGTTTTTTCTTTTCTTTTTCTCCGCGGGCGCGTCGTGAAACATACACACACATAACGGGACACATCCGCGCGTAGTTGGATGCATAATTTAATGTCGAGAGAGTGAGAATCGGAAGTGGAGTGTTTTTGTGCGAGAGCGGCGTGGAACATGAAACTGGACGTTTCGGAAAATAAAAAACAGAAAATTAAAAACGAACGGAGATCGAGCGTAACAATGGTTGCACGCTTGCCCGTCGTTTTACGTCTTTTGCGTGCGTGGATCTCGACTGAACGGACATTAATGAACGGAGAACCTGCCTGGAACTGGCGATCAGCCTGTTCCCATCGATTTAGTAGCGAACGACGGGGAGAGACAGCGAGTTAGGCGAACTCGGTCGAGGTTCTCGGCGATCGGTTTCGTTCTCGTTCTTTCACCGAGACAATTTCTCATCCAGACGAAAGAAAAAAATACCGTGCAACAGATCGCCGAGAACCTCTGCAAACATCGTTGCGTTAGGCGAACGCATTGCCGACAAGATGGCCGATGCGGATCGAGGTTCTCGGCGATTGAAAAATAAAAGCTGGCTGGATAAAACTGTTTCGATATTCAATTCATTCCAAAAGAATTCGTTGAATGAAGTCATCGAAAGATTTTGGTATTTAATGAGTTAAATCTTTTAACGAAGTCCTTACAATTTTACGATGTGCTGGACCATTAATTTAAGTTTCATTGTGTTGAATGAATCGTTCACTACAACGAGATTGTAGAACGAGCTTCTTTTTCGGTTTCGTTCAGCCAGTTCAGTTTGATGAATTTTGTTTTCCGTGGGACGAGGTCTCGCGTCGGAGTGAAACGAAAGAAAAGCGAACAATGGCGACGGACCACCGAGAATCTCGCGAGTCCAGTCGGGGCGTGGTTGTTCTCCCTTAAGTGCTTTATAAACTCTCGTCTTTCGTGCCGTCGCGTTCGAACACGTCGCTGTAACGAGGATACTTAAGTATAATAAAACAAATCGAGAAACTGAGAATGAGGTATATATCTGCTGGTTCAGAACCGAAGACGCTCGGTTACACGCCGACGCTTTTCCTTTCGTTCGCGCGAGTACTATCGTCGCTCCGGTGCTCGGAACTATTGCAATTAGAGACTCTTACGTCTGTTTTCGTTGAATTTAACGCATTGCCGAATGTTCACTGTGACTAGTTCGTTATGTCTGTGACAGCAATCAGTTTCTGAAAATAATCTCAAAATTCAGCTCTTTGCACTTGGAAATAATTACCAGACTGCGGGTCTCGATGCAAAATCGATTGTTATTTCGACTCTGAATCATTTTAATAGGTTGACAGCATTGCTACAATATTGTCAAATTCTTCTGTTTCCGCTGTTTTAAGTTTGGACTACTAATTTATGTTGTGAACGCATAAAATCCGCAGTCTAATAATTACTCGACTTGCATAAAAATTCGACGTGATACAAATTCTATGAAACAAAAATATTATTCGTAGCAATCTAGTTGTGTTCCCTCGAAAGGGACAGAGCTGTCGATTAGGTTCGCGAGGGTACTGAAGAACTTTGAAGGAGCTTTTAAAAATCTGAATGTTGTCGAGTGATGGATCGCGGCAATGCGTTAAAAAATAGAAACAGATGATTTCCGTGACCTTGGCCTGCACACGATCAAGTGCTCGATCGCTCTTCGGTTCCAGGGGATCGCGCGTGTTTGGCGATCATTTGCGGCGAACGCGAGCGTGTTTTCGTCGGAGGCCGCAGGCGCGAATGGGGATGGGATATTATTAGACAAACAAACAAACAAACAAACAAACAAAAAACAAAATGTTTTTCTGTGATAAATCCAAAGTTCTAGCCAGATCGGCGTCGCCGTCGCGCCGATAGACAATTTTCTAGCCTCGGGACGCATTTGCATCGATGTCAGAGAGCATGATCCATTGGAGAGAACGAGAGACGAACGACTGTGTCTTCGAACGAATGTTAACTGCGTGCGATTGACGAATCTCGAACGAACGTTTTCGCAAAACGAACAGAATAGAAAACAACAAGGAGGATCGTTGTTCGAACCAGGGAGAAAGGGTGTCCCATGTTCGCGATCGTGTCTGTGTGCGTGTGAGCGAAAGGAAGTCAGGGGAGGGTATCTTTGAAGCCATACAACATACTCTTTAGCGTTCTACCAGAAGCAAGCATATGACCAACTTCTTAATCGATGACTTTAGCGGTAAACCATTTAGCTCTTATCGAAAAACGACGGTGAATAAAAAATGATCTAGCTCTAAATCGTGAAATATGCATATAAATGTAATTTATAACTCTAGACGTAAAACGAGATACCGCAAAACCACCACGAACACGCCCCAACGCGGCCGATCGACGCGCGGACAATAGCGAGGAGATTGCGACGCGAAATATTTTCGGGCAACGGTATCCGGATCACGATCGTTCACGGGACTGTAATTAAACGGGCGGTGATTGAATCGAGATGAACTATCGCCGAAATGGTGGCAAACGTGTGCCGGTTCGTGGACACCGGTTTCGCCAGCTGTAGACTCGAAGAATCGAAAGAGACTTCTGGAGGGACAACGACGATGGATCTTTTCGGATCCAAAATGGCCGAGGATCGACCGGAAACCGTCCGACTGCCGGTCGAGCGCACGTTTCTCTGGGACCGGAAGTCATCGTGTTCACCGAGGCCGAGGACGTTTCATTCTCGAGCGACGATTCCGCGGGGATCGAATCGGACCTACAAATCGAAGAATCGACCAAGAGGACGAAGTAACGGCCATCTTTCGTCACGTTTGCTCGTCGTCGATGGGAGACCGATCGAACAATGCTCGGAAAGTATAGTGAACGTTG
Source organism: Halictus ligatus (assembly GCA_028454255.1). Lineage (NCBI taxonomy): Eukaryota > Metazoa > Arthropoda > Insecta > Hymenoptera > Halictidae > Halictus > Halictus ligatus. Next base: position 4,818,582 of record CM052139.1, on the reverse strand, counting down.
AACCGCCAACGAATAACCGCGAGTGTTCTCTCGCGACGCGCCGGATTCGATCTCGATCGGTCCTCGGATATATATATATATATCGGATATGAGACTTCGAAGGATCGTTCTCGAACCGAATCCAATGTGCGATTCCATTACTTGCATTTATTTATAATAATAACAGTATAAGGGGCAAGAGGGAGGAGGATCGAAGCGGATTCGAGGAGTGAAACACACACGGGGTTGCCGTAAACGGTGTAATACACTACGATTAAGAGTTTTTCTACTTATCTATACATATTATATATATAAATACATATACATATATAAATAATATACATATACATATAAATATGAACACGTAAAATTCACGCCGGTATATGCATCCGATATTTATGTATTTATGCATATATGCGGGGCGACCTGGGTTTCGATGGCTGAACGCTGTTCACCGAACCGACTGAGATGTTGTGTAAACGTGGATCTTCTAAATTTTGGTTGCAAAAGTTGTAACGAAAATGTTGCAGCGTGTTATGCATTTACATTGTCGTTTAAAATGTTATACATTTATGACAAGAAGGCGACGATTTTTGACGAGGCGTTCGTGCATGATCGTCGTCTTGTTGAAATAATTAAAAGAGGCTTAAATTATTGAACGGAAGCTTAAAAATCTTCTTTCGCGCAATAATCCCGAACGAAATGATTGTATTACGTAGCTGATACATTTTAAAAAATTATGGAATAATAATAATCGCCGGTTCAGAGAAATATCAGTTTCACTACCCCATCGTTTAATCGTTCCATTCTCACTAAAAGCTTGAAAAGACGTTCAAATAACATTTTTCTGTCCGAATGTACAGGACAAGGTTCGGCCGTGAGAACCCGGGACTCCCTGTATATGTATATATATATGAGTACGTGTGTGTATATGTATAAATATATAAGATAGAAGCTGGGTTCGAACGAATAATAACACGAGACCGTAATATAATGTTCACGCTGAAGCTCGCCCTGTCGATAATAAACGATTTGCAACGCGAATAACGAACGAGAGGGACAGCTGAATAAAAAATAAAAAGAGTAAAAGGGCGACGGAGGAACGGAAGAGGGGAGAAATAAGGGAGGAATAAATATGAGAAATAAAGTTCTTCACTAGATCTCTCGGCTCGTCGACGAGCCGGAGCTCCGTAGAGTTTCATACTTTTGCAAATAATCGAAATCTCGTCGATACACTAATTACACCGATATATATGTATATATATCTCTCTCTCTGCGTAGGACAAACGTACCGTAGGAGGGGTTCGAAGGGGTGGAAACGTGGACCCGAGGTTTTTATCGTTAATTTTGTCTTTTTGCGGTAGCTTTCGAACTTGGCTCAAATGCGCGATCAAGGGCGACGGAACCGCGATGATCTCGAACGAGCTTCGCGAGATCGACACCGAATTGTCGACAGATCGTCCAATCGAGAACGGAGCGTGATTTTTGCGCGAATCGACGTCGGGTTCGGAAATAAGAAGAAAAAAGGAGAAACGTATTTTCGAGAGATCGGGGAGACAGGATCGCGTGCGGATCGATATCGATATCGAAATCGCGCAACGATGGGGATTTAGAGTACGCGACGGATCGTTTAATCAGTTTAAACAGAGTTGCCTTAATATTCCAAACATGTTCATAAAACCACGATTGCACAGCCAGGAGACCGGCTCGATCCTTCGTTGGATCACGATCGCGATCGATTTCTTCGGCAGGCTGTTCGGAAACGCGATCGCAACCGGTGATCGTCTCGCTCGCGGAATTTGCGGATTCGTGCTCCGTTCTTTCGCGAACTCAAATTCTCTGGTAATTATTAGCCGGTTGGGTCGGTTTCAGTAATTAAAAGCGATTAAAAGGTAGCCACGCGTCGCAGGTTTTATTTCTTTTCTCATTGACAAAATGAATAACTCTGGTCGTGTCCAATTATAACAATAAGGTGGTTCACAATTGTGCTTGTATCTATGTTCAATTTCTACCGTTGTATAAAAATATAAATGTGAATGTGTCTAGATCTAAACGTGTAACCTGTCCATTACGTCTCATTTCTACCGCGATCGAACTTACAAATTTCCTTTTGGTTGATCGATGTTATCCACAGATCTTCTCTTGCAACTAGTAATTAATTAAATCGTTGCTGTATTATTTCCTTGCCGGTCAGCCGAGACAGCGTCCAGCGGGCTGCGGATTTTATGCATTAATGACAGAAGCAACAATATTCATTTTCAATTTATGCGAATCAACACCGATGATTGCGCTACAGAAAAAAAAGAAGTTTAAAAATCGTCTTTCATGTACGTTCTTCAACCATCTTCGATGGAAGAGCATTTTTATAATTTGAAGAATTATATAACAAAGAGTCAGGAATGGTGGGTTTAGTGTTGAAAAATTCTTATCAAGAAGAATCAATGGAATGCTCATTTTGCATACAAATCCACGGCCTGACTGCAAACGACGAAACCGCTCGATTTCTCGGTGAACAAGTAGTTCGAATCAACGATTACATTCGGGGCACGATTCGCGAAGATGAGCGTAATAAATCGGAAGGAAAATGGGGCGAACGAACGAGACGAAGCTGTGGGCAAGCCGAGGAAACATTAACAGAGAGAACTGGTCGTGCAAATGATCCGATTAGTTAGGGTGCACATCGTCAGCAATCGGTCAGCAACAAAGCGGAACGAGAAAGAACATCGATCGCGCAACTTCGAGGCAACAATTGCGACAGACTGCGGACGTTCGTGGGAATCTCGAATTTTCTGGACCTCGCGAAACCGGAGTCGTGTACGATTTGATTTCCCGTAGAGATAGCTCCCAGGGGGACGGACGATATCGTAGCGTAGCACTCGAATCTCTTGAATCTCTGCAACTCACAATCTTTTGAAGCTGCGGTCGCATAAAAATCCGCGGCTTACTTGGAGCGAGTCCGCGAATTGATGTGCAAACGAGAGAGGGCGAATGAGGATAAATGGGAGACAGAGAGAATGAGAGGGAATGCTTGCGAGAGCGAATGATCCAGAGAGACCGGGATAGTGGCGATCGAGAGAGAGAGATGAGGAAGAGAGAGGGAGAGGGAGATGGAGAGAGAGAGAGAGGGAGATATGAAATTCCATAGACCCGTTTAATAGTCGCGCGTACCGTTGTTATATACGTTGTGTAAAGAGGGAGAGAAAACAAGTGGTAAAATCCCATTGAAAGCTTTAACTTTGACTAAACTAACTTTAAAAGGGTATAAAATAGTGGTGTAACGCAAGCGAGTGCTGCTGCCAGTTGCGTGAATGGCGGACGATTGCCGATTGACTTTGCGCGGAACTGTCGCCGACGATCGAGTCGGGAATCGATTCTGCTCGAGTACGATCTACAACGAAGGTGCGAACGATATGGTGCGTGAATATCGCCACCGGGATTCCCGATTCTTCTAGACTATTGAACGGAAATCGATCGTACGATTCCGAGGAGTACAATGAACGATAGAAATTGTCAACGTGTCGTGTGTTTCTTCTGCCGACGATTTTATTGAGTCGAGAACAGAACGATTTTTACGTGTTCGTACCCGAAAAATGTTCGAGGGACATCCGAGAATTCCGGTGGTGCCAGCGATCATGCGCCGACAGTGCTATCTACCTCCGAATGCGCCTCCCGATTCGATTCCCCTTTGACCCGTTGCCATTAGATTTTTTGCAGAATGTCTGAAAACTCTTGAAAATTTGCGTTTGATTTTTGGGATTAAATTTTCATTCGAAAGAGCGACGATAGCGTTCGGTAGGTTCTGTTTGAAATTTTGTATCGTAAGTCTGGCTCGATTACGGCAAGGGGTTCGAATGCTATCGTCCAGGGAAGACGGTGACCGGTCCGCGCAATATCCCGGCAATCTTCGCGTTACTGTACACTTACTGTATATTACTTATACATATATACATAAATATATACATATATACATATACATAGACGTATGCGTACGTGAAAATGCAGAAGGAGCACTTGTTTTTCTCGGGGCGGTAGGGACTGAGAGAGAAAGAGCATGTCCAGCGCAGATTCTACCTTTATACGTACTCCACCTGTCCGCGCCACGTCGAGAACGCGAACAGGATCGAGAAGAGTAGCAACGACGTTTAACCTGATAACCGGGACACCGTGAATTAATTTATGACCGTGAAACGATTTTCCATTCGTTTTCCCCCCGGCGTTCGGCGCCACGTCTCCACAAGTTTTCCGTTTATTTACTCATTGAATAAACAAGTACACGAAATTAACCCTTCTGTCGATATCGCTGTGTACCTGTTTTCAATTTTTCTTGAACGCCTCGTGCACACAAAATTATTCTAGCACTTCATCGGATAATAATAAACGGAACTCGCGGCTGAGGCGTAAACACGATGCGCTCAAACCCGTGTAATCGATTATGGTGGTACCAAACGTCGTGCAAAATCTCGAACATTGGCATAAGGGTTAATTCTCTTTCTCTCGAATCATTTCGAAATGATCACTGGGAACATGGCGCCGGAAGTGTCGGGGATCTAGATTCTCGATTTCCATCGACGCTTATGTCAACAATAATGAAAACTCGTCACGTGGACACGATTTTATGGCAGCCGTTGCTGGATCTAAGTATTTAGCCCTTTGCGAACGAAGGTTCTCTAAAATGCACTTTTTCTCGGAGATCTGGAAACAATGAGAAACATTCGTTGATCTCTCGTTGGATACCTAATTGAATTTACGCAACTACAACAATTAGGTATACAATTCTAACGTCGGAGGATATTCGTCCTCAAAGGGTTAAACAGATCACGCCCAAGTCTCAATTCAATTGTTTTACAATTTTCCGAACCCACTCTGTGATCGATATTGATCCTCTTACTGGAACTAGCGCTTAGCAATTTAAACCGGCTGTTGTAAAATCGAAATTTGACTGCATCGTCTGCGCGACTGGAAGTCAAAGCGGACTCTGCCGTCCAAGGGTCGATTATCTTATTGGACGTCTGAGAGTTAATTGTCTCGCATGACGTCCAAGGGTTAATTGTCTTGTTCGACGTTGAAAGATGCGAGATTTAACTTGGTTAGCGGGTTAAACGAGCACAAAACGCGCGGCGCGCGATCTGCGAACGGTGTCTGCGCAGCGTGTAGCAGTCGTCTGCGAAATGGTGTATGCGAAAATCTGGGGCCCAGAATCGGCGATCGGCGACCGGGAATCCCCGTTTCCGAGGCGTAAGGTTCGCAGGCTTGCCGTGACGCGGACGTTCGATTGTATTAATTCCTGTTCTCTCCGTACATGAGAACAGAATGTTTTTTCGCTATCTGCCAGCGAGTGAGGCCCTCGTGCGCCGCGAGAAGGGATGCAAATAACGAACGAACAAATAAAAAAAAAAAAAGAAAAGAACAACTAATAACAAAAACGATACAACTCTCGATTATTCTTTGAATCTACGAAATAACGAAAACGAAAAAAAAAACTACAAAAACGACCGGTTCGGTGTCGAGCGTGAATGTACGAGCGAAAGCGAGACGCGAGCGAGAACGATTATAGAACGAGAGTACACGACCGTAAACATGATGCATCATTACTTATGTATTATGCAGTAAAAACGAGAGAGAAGATACCTACCTTATATATATATATATATAAATATATAAATATTATATATACATATATGTGCGTATACCATGTATGTATATATACATATATACATAGCTAGTTCAATTTGCAAATTAGTGTGTATCGTCGCTTCGAAATGCCCAGTCATTACTCGCCAGAATCCAAAGACCCAACAACCGATTTCAAGTTCATTCTTTTTTTAAGGAAAACCAATAAAATAATGTGTTAAAATAATCGATGTTCTCTGTCTATGGGAGGGTATACACCTTGCACCTATAATTATCCATTTTTACAGGTTTTGCAGTCCAATTCTTCGTAATCTTTAATTAAGTTTTCCTATCAATTTATTTTCTGAAATTGTCGTAATAGAAACAGAATTTATGTTTTCGAAATGCAAAATTTTATTCCGTGTAACATGAAATACTCACTTTACGAGAATTTAGAAGAATTTTTACGATAATTTGATTTGTGAAATGGTAAATTTGGTTATTGTAAGGGTGACATCGCCGCTTTAGCATGGCACAGAACCGAGCCGTCTTTTAGCATGACACAGAACCGGGCCACCGACTTATGGGAGAATGTGTCGCTCGAAAAATACTGTGATTTCTTCTCTCCCCTAGGATAGATTTTGGCTGGAGCATAACAAAATAATAATTGTGTTAAAATACAATACGAATGTTTACATGTGATGTGGGTAGTGCGTCGGTAACCGTATTGTCGTGGATACCATACTGTTATGGAATAAATTAGGTTTCGGTCCACTTGGTGCAGCACCGTCGTTTGAGCATAAATTGGAGACACCAATTGGCATTGGAAAGCCTAACTTCAGTTCTCTTACTCTGTATTTGTACATTCGCACTTGCCGGCTGATTTCTGTCACTGACAAGTTTTATAATTGTAATCAAAGATTAGCATGTGTATTGTTCGAGTTTAACTTGATTGTAAAACATCAATACTATTCACACAGTTTCGCAGAAAAGAAAATCTATATTTACTCCGAAAATGGTAGTCAGGCAGTATAACGAAGAATTGAAGTATTTAGAAAAGATAAATGATAATTGTTGGAGGATCAAGAAAGGTTTCCAACCTAATATGAATGTATGTATCTCATTCCACTCTTCGGTTTGCGATTTCTATGAAAGATTCTACATGTTCCTTTTCTTGTCTTTTAGGTGGAAGGTGTTTTTTATGTAAACAAGACGCTGGAACGTTTGATGTTGGATGAATTAAAAAATTCCTGCAGACCCGGCGCAGTAGGAGGTTTTCTACCAGGAGTGAAACAAATTGCTAATGTAGCTGCACTTCCTGGAATCGTCTGGAGATCCATTGGATTGCCAGATGTTCATTCTGGCTATGGTTTTGCCATTGGCAATATGGCAGCATTTGACATGGATGACCCTAAGTCAGTAGTATCTCCTGGTGGAGTGGGATTTGACATTAATTGCGGTGTGCGCTTGTTGAGAACTAATCTATTCGAGCAGGATGTGTTGCCTGTGAAGGTACCGCTTTATCGTCATTTATCCATTTCACTAAACCATATTGTAGGATTAAATATAATTGAATGAAATAAATAGGAGCAACTGGCACAAAGCATGTTCGATCACATCCCTGTTGGTGTCGGTTCTAAAGGAATCATACCAATGAATGCCAGGGACTTGGAGGAAGCTCTGGAAATGGGCATGGACTGGTCTCTGAGAGAAGGTATTTCCTTTGTTCATTAAAGATAGAAAATTTTGTCAACCCTTAACAATCGTATGGCTACTCTGAGGCAACACAATTTGTTTCTTAACTCTACACAGGTTATATTTGGGCAGAAGATAAGGAACATTGCGAAGAGTATGGTAGAATGTTGAACGCAGACTCTTCAAAGGTATCCATGAGGGCTAAGAAGCGAGGACTTCCACAGGTAAGGCTAATAGATTTATTTAATGTGAACAGAAATTGCAACATATGTCTTTCAGCTTGGAACCTTAGGAGCAGGGAATCACTATGCTGAGATTCAAGTGGTAGATGAAATTTACGACAAATGGGCAGCATGTAAAATGGGGATAGAAGAAAAGGGCCAAATCTGTGTTATGATTCACTCTGGCAGCAGAGGATTTGGCCATCAAGTTGCCACCGGTAATAGATTCATTGAAGAACTAACGTCATTTGTAATGCTATCTATCAATTTTTAATGCTTCTTGATTTATAGATGCACTTGTTCAAATGGAGAAAGCTATGAAGAGAGATAACATTGAAACGAATGATAGGCAATTAGCTTGTGCTCACATTAAATCTCAAGAAGGTCAAGATTACTTAAAAGCCATGGCAGCAGCTGCCAACTTCGCTTGGGTTAACAGAAGCTCCATGACATTCCTCAGCCGCCAAGCCTTTGCGAAACAGTTCAGAATGTCCCCTGATGATTTAGATATGCATGTTATATACGACGTCTCACATAACATTGCGAAGGTAGAGGAACACATGGTCGACGGTAAACAGAAGACGCTTTTAGTTCACAGGAAGGTAAATTAAAAAATTGTAGTTAACTATGTTATACTCTAGTCACAAACACGTTTGATTGATCATCGTAAAAAATTAATATTTTTCAGGGATCCACGAGAGCGTTCCCACCCCATCATCCCTTGATTCCAGTGGACTATCAACTTACGGGTCAGCCGGTTTTGATTGGTGGTACCATGGGAACCTGCAGTTATGTTCTCACTGGTACCGAACAGGGTATGAAGGAAACATTTGGCTCGACTTGTCACGGCGCAGTAAGTATCAATAATTTATTTACAAAATGGTATAGAAAATTCTAACGAAAAATTGCTTTCAGGGACGCGCTCTGTCTCGAGCGAAATCGCGGAGAAATTTAGATTACATGCAAGTCCTACAGAAATTAGAACAGCAGGGAATATCTATAAGAGTTGCATCACCGAAACTAGTAATGGAGGAAGCACCGGAATCATATAAAAATGTAACAGACGTTGTAAACACGTGTCATGCGGCAGGCATATCTCGGAAGTGCATAAAGTTACGACCAATCGCAGTCATAAAAGGATAATGTTGTTTTTGCAAGTATAGTGCAAGTGTTTTATATTGTTAATTGTGATCCAATTATTACATGGAGTGCCAGCAGTGTCGTAATCATTGTCTCGACAGAACTGTAAATGTAAATCATGATTCGAAATATTTAAACAGTAAATAAATACTACTTTTTGTAACATATTTAACTGTAATAAATCATTTGAAACAAACTATCTTAATTCTGTTGAAGATAAAACGAATGGTCTTTCAACCTAATAACGTTTCAAATCTTTAGCGAGTATTTCTAAATTATGTTCACTCTTTCAGAATTAATTAGAGCCCTCAGAAATAATAAAATTTCAATGGGAAAGTATTGACAGAGAGGAAGTGAGAGTGCTCACGCTCGGGATTTCGGGTATTGAAATATGTTTATACAAGCGCAACTGATTCTTACCGGTTTTGCCATAAGGCACATTGCAAATTTTGGTAAAAATCATCTGTTCCATGCAATTGTCTGTACAGCGCCATTCCACGTAGTGACAAAACGCTCAAACTGGTAGCCACAATTACCGACTGATGATAATCTCTTTAGAAATCAGCTGTGCCGCCATCCGACGTCGACTCGCAAACTAATGTTTGGCTAGCAGTTTGAGCGTTTTGCCACTACGCGAAATGGCTCTGAATGCCGTCTTATGGCGGTGAATTTGAATCGATTTAACGCGCAACAAAAGTTCTGTCGCGCTTCTAGTTTATCAGGGAGATTCAGCGAGTAAGTGTGAGCCGAATAAATGTCTGTCCTTCTTTATTAACAAGCTGAGTTAACATACCATCTGTAAGTTTGACACTTCGTTACGACATTCGATTGTTTTATTTATACTCCGCATCCACCGCGTTGAACCATAATGGACGACGATTAGATTCATCGGGTTTCGTCCACGGATACTTATACGAGGATATGATACATAAATGTCTAGAGTCTCACGATTCCCATGTACAAATAGTTTGCTCGTCCGCAGCCGGGCTTGCCCAACGAGCTCCTATGCATCACACATGATCATTCACGCATGGCGTTCCTCATCCGAACGAAAACAGAAAGACGAGAAAAAACGAACAAATTCCCCTAATCTCCCGGTCTTTTTCTAGCTACGGTCACGAGTCCCGGCCGTGACCAAAACACCGACCCGAAATCACGATGGCCTCTCTCGTTCTTAAGCTAATTAAATTATTATTCAATCGTCCTGGAAGCTGTCGTGTCCATCACATTCTGTACAGATTAACAAACCGCGTCATTCGCGAGTAGGCATACTCTGCTTCGCTTCGCTCTCAATCTCTCTCAAGTACACCCCGCGGGATTTTCGGGTCACTCGGTACAGTTTCGCGTGGTTCGCAAGTTACAATATATTATACATTCGCATCCGCAATAGCAAGACACAGAGTCAAAAAGTTAAAGTGTTTACAAATTCGAGTACCGCTGGAAGAACTTTCGACATGCTCGTTCACGCGTTAGCGAATGTCAGCAATAGAGGAACTTCGGAAATCGAAGACGCAATCTCGAGACGTTCAAATGAAGCTGATCTGGCAGTTTATCGGTTAATATCATAAATTAAGATGGTAGAGGAAAGTGGCCGGATGTGGAAGAGCGGCATCTTTAATAATCTGGTAGCTGGCTAATTTATAACCAGAGTACCAAAAGTGTTTTTCTTTTTATATCAGTGTTTCATATTTGTATATTTCTTTTTTCATAATTCCGTACCATGCATTTTCCACGATAGTTCAATATTTAAAATTATTACCAGAAATATAAAATTGCTCTTAAAATGAATACTCAGTTAGAAACTGGAATTATTACAAGTAGTGCACAAAATTAGATTTTAAAAAGAGACAAAAATTAAGGCTGTCAAAATCTTATAATTGCCTATGGGAATATTTTGTCCGTAGCAATTGATTCGTAAGCATGTCGTTCCGAAAACAAAATGCAATCCATATTCAGCTACTTTCCCCCGAAGCTTGGACCAGTGGCGATTCGATGCACTAATCCGAGACTGGCCAAGTCGGACACAAATCATCCCCTATGACACCTTCGCGTCTTTTCCTTAATGATAATACACGGTGTTTAAACTCTAAAAATGATCCAGTCTGTTCGAGATGTTCGAAATGGAGATGTATCCTGCGGAAAGTGAACGTCGAGTGAAAGTGTTCGGGTAAGTCTTTCGTTCTCTCTTCCCGAGGAGAGGAAAAAAAATAGTGAAGTATATGCCCTTGTCTTGGAATTTTCGAAAACGGTGCTACGTTTCGAATATCATAACGATCGAGAGGCAATAGCCTTTGGCAGAAACGAACGTAAGCGTAGTCAATCGGCCTCGGTCCCGAGAACGATTCACGGGGACTAGAGTTTTACCCTCGTCAGTCTGTGAACGGAGAACCGTCGGCTGATCTATGGATCGTCGGTCGTCTCGGATCGACGCCGCGCCGGTTCTCCCACTGTTTCGAGCGACATCCTACCTTTTGCTTCTCCGCGTTTCAAACAATTCCGCCCGGAACGAATAGCGCGATCGAATTTAGAAAAACCTCGATTGCAAAGATCGCAAAAGGTCGCACAGTTCCATTATTTATAATAGCTATGTTACAAAACGGCCCTTAAAGCTAGGTACCTTGAACACTGTACAACATAGCGGACCACCAACTTTGAACAGGCATTTCCACTTTGTGCGCGGAGAAATCAATATTTTCATTTATCCCCCTCTCGCAGTGTCACCAGATCAAGACTTGCAACCCTACTCTAACTTCCCCTTTCTCTGTCGTGCATACTCCGGTACTGGTAAAGAGAGGGTAACTATTTCCCCTCGATTCGTGCTCCCTTCCCTCATCTGGCCACACTGCCCTCTTACCGAGGGAGACGAAGATGTGTTGTGCTTCGACAGCAATTGTCGCGCGGTTGTATCTTGCGTGAAATCGTTCTGTAGATTCTCCCGAAGAAGATGATATCGTTTATCTTATAAGTAAATGTGTTTTAAAAAAATGATCATCGTGGAAGGGACGCCGAAAATGCACAATTCAGAGCCGGTAGGCCGAGGTAAAATTAAAGTTTGTTGTACAGCGCGATTGATGACCGAGGTGTCGCTTTATACCGATAATTTATCCATCCTTTAAATATGTTGCTTACATGTATATACACCTTAGTAGCTAGTATCTCTGTCCCGATCACACGCCTCGCCCCAGACCGCAACTGCGCGCGGATCGACGCGCTCAATAAATATTTGATAATCTACGAAACGAGCAATCAACGGAATAACTTTGATCAAAGGAAAGAGATCGAGGCGTACGATTACGCCTCGTTAATGCCGATAACTAGGAATATTGTATACAATTGGCCCTCGGTCTCGAGCTGAGGTCTCGTCGGCCATATTGTTGGTTTCGCAGGAGTCGAGCACGCGGGAAAATGGTGGTTCGTCAACGAGCTCGATCCTTGCCGAGGGAAATCAATGATAATTCGATCGACGATTGTTTAAACCGATCGTCTCGCGGTTTGTAACAGCGCGACCGACGTACACACGGGATCTATGCTATACAACGAACGATTATAGTCGATTGTAATTCATTAGTCGCGTCGCTAAATTGACTTGTTTCCTAACGTCAGGCCAGCGAACCGATTTTTCTCTTTTGGAATGCTCCGATCGTTTCTGGGGACCTCTTGTTTCTCGTACTTTCGCGCGTTAGCAAACGCAAAATGGTCGTACTTTTTTTTTTCTTTTTGTTTGGTCGTGGGCAACGCAAAATGACGTCCAACGTAACGGCAGTATTAGGTGCAGACTTATATTCTGTTCTCGAACGTTCCTACGATTAAAACGGCCGTCTTTTTAGGGATGACGTCATCCGATTCCAGCGTGATTGATCGTTGCCACAGCAGCTCTGTGATCCCCCTTTTTACACGGTGGCACTCGCGGAAAATGGCCGGCGGCAGCCACAGTCCCCCATTGACAATCTCAAGCGGGCTTATAGACAGTCTTTTCCATTTACATTCCACGAATCCTTCCGCTAGAATTCTTTCAGTCCCGATCATACGTGAATCGTGAACTCTTGCCTCTCTTGCTCCTTCCTTTGCTGGTACCTGGAACGAAGTATAAGAGGATCGTTTGTAGCTGCGATTGTTCCATAAATCGATTTCACGATCGTACGCGCTCACTAGCAATTTGAATCTATCGTTCCGCGTTGGTCAGCAGATTTTCGATTTCACCAAGTTACTAGCAAGCGCGATACTTTGACTAGGACTCTATTGTCCTTGGACTAAGCAGTATCTTATGGGGTACAGTAGGTGACTAAGAAAATTTGGTGCTACTCGAAAAGACACATACATCCGGCGGTTCGAAAAGCACAGCTGCCTTCGAGATTGTTTTACAATGTCCAGAACGCTTAACGGTAAACGTCATCCGAAAGAGTAGTATTATTGAAAGTTCAAGTATCCAACGATTCTCCTTGATCTTGCTCGCGAAGTTCTTAAATTGATTATTGAAATTTGGTGAAGGACAAAATGAAGAGTAAACATGTGAATCAATGGAAAAATATCTACGTAAAGCGGTGTCGTGTGATTTTTTCAGGAACATATAAGAGGAACATTTAGATGCATGTTGCAAGTGCAAACCTATGGGATGGATGAAACCGAACGAACCACGGTATTAAAATGATACAATGTATTAGAAATATAAAAATCCTAACGTCTATAGACTAACATCTGAAACAATGAATATTTTCTTAATGTTTGTTTACGCTGCCACGATGAATTGAAGAGGAACCGTTTGCATATACTTCAAATTACATAGCAAATTGTATAATCCGTAACAGAAGATATTTTTCTAAACAGTATCTTTATCAGTACGGTGACTGCACCAAAAGATGAAAAATAGTTTTGGAAACGATAATTGTGCTGGTTTCGATTAGCTATTTTCTCTAAAGATCATGTACTAAAGAGCTAAATGTATTAACTAAATGAAGGGAAAACGAAATTGGGTCGAATGAAAATTCGTTTGACATTCTAATGATTACCTTCGCTACAGCAGAGCAGGAGGATTAATTTTGATCGAAACTAGGAGGGAGTTTCGTGTCTTTCGAGTGAATGGCTAGAATGGTTTCTGGTTTTTCGATCCCGCCGGGATGCATGCGGCTCCTTAAGTGTTAAAGAAATGAATCTCAACGTGTCAGCTTACTACGATCTACGGAGGTTCGTGTCGATACCTAGCGAGCATAGATTCGACGGCCTCGATCGGCAGTCTACCCAAGCTGCCGCCGTGGCGGGTCCCGGCTGACAGACCTTGCCAATCACGATCACGATCACGGTCACGGTCACGGTCACGATCTCGATCGCGATCACGGTCACATTCTACGTCGCTCAATTCGCGGCTGTCGCTAAACCCGCTTGGCGGCAACAACGTCATGTCCTCCACCGAACTACGCACAAATAGACCAGAGAGAAACGTCTTAGGAAAATAGATGGATTAATTGCGGCAGAGATACAGAGAGACAGAGAGAGAGAGAGAGAGAGAGAGAAAGAGAGGGAGAGAGTGAAAAAAAATAGAAACACGCCAACAAGAAGATTTCATTCGGCACCGGTGTACTCGAATCCGATCGAGCTTGCAAATTAACTTGAACCGATTTCGTCGAGGGTTCGCTCTGTACTCGATAGAATCTTGCTGGTGGAATCGATTCAAATTAATTTCTTTCGTGGAACCCATGGGAAAGCAAAACATCGGCCCGCTCGAACTCACGATCGGCTGTTGTTCGTCGATTAACTCGCTCGAAGCACAATTGCCTCGAATAAGCATATCTGTACACTGATAGTTCTCGTGATAAATTCGGTATTAATGCGCACTAGATTTTTCAGCGCTTGAAAATACCAGTGAACATTAAAAGGGAAATTTTGCGACGGAGAATAATGTTTGAATATTCATTTTTGTTGTCTCTATCGTAATTTAAATGCGAGATTAGTCCATTAGTAAATTATTCACTGTTCCAAACCAACCTAACAACTTTCGTGCGCATCGAAAGTACTACAAAATTCAACCTAAACGAGTCTAACAGGTTTCGGTATAAAATTATCACGAAATAAACGATTGTGCTTTCCTGGACGCTTTTCTGAGCGTTGATAACGGAAAAAAGTAGTTGCTCGTGATCAGGTGGGAGCAAAAGAAAAAAAACATTAAGCACAATAGGGAAGCTGCAAGATATTTAGCGTGAATGTTCTTCCAAAATCATCGACAAGAAGGTGTGCAAACGAAGATACAGTTTCATACGGGAGTTCAGCGAAGACATTGGTGTGAATTATGCCGGGGGTCTACATTTTTCCATTATCTTGTTATTGCACGCCGACACGAGGCCGATCAGACCGTGATAATACGAATACTGAACAAAATCAGGACTGAGTGCTATGTGGAAACAAACAAACCTTGGCTACCTGCGAGTGGACCGGCTCGGCTGTCGGCTTCGTCGTCTCGCAAGCGAGGGTGAACCTTCGTTGTTTGATTCTGTACTCGACTCCACTCCTCGTGAGAACACATCTGCGAATGTTCAATCACACCAAGAAAATTAGCGAAGTTCCTAATGAAGTTTCCTACAGTCACTGCTAATTCGTGCCTTAAGAAATTGAGGATCGTACAAACTGCGACGCCAGTGAAGCAATCGAATAATTAATCAATTACTGAAAGGAGCACTTAAATAGAAGGACACAGGCTTCTCTATGGATAGACTGCGAATATGTTTTACAAATTTTCTATATTAGAATCGTACGAAAAATCCTTTCAGGACATAGTGCACGAAAGGCCACGCGTAACATGCGATACCATGATAGAAAACATTTTTCTCCGGTTGTTAGTCACTTATTAACCCACATTCATCCCTCACTTTTCTGATTGAATCAGTATATGTAATATCAAATTGTCACGAGGGTGAAAAATCAATTCGTTACTTAAAAAATGAAGTCCACAAAAATTCCTTGTTTGAAAACGCAAAAATATAGCAAGATGAAACAATGTTAGTAGTAAGATCAATCATACAGTACACACAAATAATATAGAGACATGCGGGTCCTTTTTGGATGATTAATGAGCAAGTTTGCAAAGTCATCGATGCTCTCTTCAAATTAAACTATACAGTGTGACACGAATGTAAACGGTAAAATACGTTCTATTTACCTCTGCAAGGCTTAACAGGCACCCTGTAGCACGCGCCTTGGAGCTTGCACTCCCCGCAAGGACTTCCGGATGTGTCGCTTCCGGATCCTTGTCGGCTCGACCGCAGATTGCTCTCGGCCTCTGCGATGCTCGGGAAGTATCGTTGCTTGTGCCACCTTGACGTTTTGGACCTACGCGTGAAAGAACACCAGAAGGAGGAAGAGAAAGGGGTTCGGAGCGGAAGTCAAGCGAGGGGCTCTGGATTCGCCGGGCATGATTCATGCGTTTGGAGACGCGGAGGAATCGAAAGAAAACATTGTTACCTCTCGAAGTCGACGCTGGACCGTTCGTAGTCGATCGTGTTGGTGTCCTCGTTCTCGGAATGGCCGAACGTTTTGAAGTGCATCGTGTAATCGAGCGTCGCTGTCGTCACGGAACGATTTTCTCTTCCGGGGACGCTGAACGTCGCGTACGGGCTGATTTCGTACATTTCTGCAAAGAGAAGCGGCAAATTCTAATTCCTTTAACTCTTTGTTCGCCGGGTTCCATAGCTACAAGACTGGGGGATTCTAGAAAGAATTTTTTACATAGAAATTTTCGTGTTCGAAACAATTGAGAAAACTGGATATCCACAATTAGCGAGGTAATGGATTCAAAAGTGTCCACGTACCCGATCCATGATCATTCGGCTTGTGGTTCTCCTGCTTCACCGGCGAGCTAGTGTAAACCTGATGATTCCTCCTATTATCGCGTTCGGCTGTGGACTTTAATTGCACAGTGGACATACAGCTGGAAATATTATGGTGTTGCTGATGCTGAGGTGGCTGGACCAGTCCCAGTCCCGTTTGTTGGTTCTGCTGTTGTCCGGGAAGGATTTCTCCTAAGTAATTCGCCCTGGGAACACATTCATGTTACCTTTTCAATGCATATCTCATCCTGTTCTACCCTGACGAACGCGAAAGAATCATTGAAAACAACAAAATTTATACAGCAGACTGAAAATTGTTTTACCAGATAAATAAATGAGTTTTGAAGAAAATAGTGTTTTGTTTACCTTCCGCTACGCTTCAGCATAACATATCCCAAAATGGCGGCCGAGATGATGAGCACGATAGCGCAAACGAGAGGCACGACCACGTAGAGGACTTTCTGATTGGGTACAGTCTTTTTCACGTCGTCCTCCATGATAAAATCGTTCGGAGGACCTATGCTAACGCCGCTGAGGGTGGTTGTCGCGAATTCCATCTGGGTCTGCGTCGACCCAGCGTCGTTGTGGGCTGTCAGACGCAGGCTGTACCACGAGGCGGTTTTTAGGTCTCTTATGACTAGGTTCTCCGTCGCACGATTCGCCACTAGGATCCATTGCTCGGTGCTGATTCGTCTTCTGTACTCTACGGTGTAGTATTGTATGGGGCAGCCGCCATTCGGCCAGGACAGTAAGTTCAGCTTGACAGAGGTGCCGTTGGCGGTGATTATGTCTCTGTCTTTCGGTAGCAGCGGGGCTGTGAATAAAATCAACAAACTTGTCTTGTTACACAAAATAATCATCGAGTAGAAATCTTTTTGGGGAAACACTGGAAGGTGTAGCTTCTAATTTCAATGTTTGAGCTCATAGTTCTTTAACAAAGATGACTTTACATCTTAGGAATGTCTAAGGAAATCGTTACTAGCAGGATTAATAAAATATCTGCATTACCAGTCCCCTTGGTGGTCGCGCTTATGGGAGTGCTCGGATTGCCAGTGCCCACTCGATTGTGCGCTGTCAAGTGTGCCAAATAGGAGGAACCGCACTTTAACCCTGTCAGGATGAATTCTGATTGTTCTGGCGACAATGCGATTTCTTCCCAGCCACCTTGGTCCCTTTTGTAGCTCAACACGTAGCCTAATGAGGCCCGCAAAGACTCTATTAATTGCACTTCCCTAGAAGTTTTGCTTTGTTGTCTGCTAACGTACCTTGAATAGTGGCGCCACCGTTATTAGGGTGGCTCCATCGAAGTCTTATGCTATTCGTTGTGGTATACTGCAGTTCCAACGATGGCGCCCTGGGTGGCATAACTACGACCACCGTGTAGGTGATTGAATCATCTCCGAAGAGGTTGGTGGCCGAACAGGTGTAGTTTCCGGCCACCGATTGCTCCAACCCTAAACGATTCATCATTAGTTTATTCATAGATCGCGGGGTTTAAACATCGACAGTGTAAGAACGGTTTGTGATTGCATAAAGATCCGCGAGTTAATCTTTTTTTATTGAGGTAAATCAGACCACGAAACTGACCACGAATGTTAAGATGGCCTTCAGCCGTCAGCTCGTAATGGCGGCCAGTGGAGACAGGACCGTTGCGAAATTTCCACATTGGCCGAGGCGTGGGATTTCCAACAACGAGACACGATAGTGTGATCGAAGACTTGATCGCTCTTCTCAAAATTTGCGAGAAGGACGCCACTCTAGCTGGAGCTGCGCGAACAAAACAATACTGAATTTGAAAAGAGCAGTGCACTGAACCAATTTCTGCACAGTGAGAAAAATTGAAATTTCTTGATTAAATCCCATATGAGATTTCAAGGTGCGCAAACATTAATTTTATCAAACCTCTGGTGTTTGTAGTCTGCGTCACAGTGGTTGTCGGTTCTCCCTCTCCCAGTCCAGTGGTCGCAGACACCCAGAACTCGTACAGTTGCCTAGGAGAACACAAATCTTGATCTGTTCTTTTCAATTTTCTATCGATCCATTTCTGAATGTTCGATTGCCCTACCTCTCCACCAAGCCCCTAAGCTCCATAGTGAGCGTATCGGTCGGCGAAGAGGGCGGTTCGTGCATGGTGTGCGCGTTGTGATTGCTAGAGCCAGCTTCCCTGCTATAAACCGTGTATTTGGAGACGTTCCCGTTCGGCTGCAGGGGTGGCAACCACGAAACTAATATGCTCTCCGCAGTTAAAGCCAAAGCTTTGATGCCAGCCGGTGGACCGGGCACTGGAAACACGGAACGATACTTTTGAGTCGTCCTCTGGGGGCTTCGAATTAATTGGGTCGATCGATTGATTCGTACCGTCCTCCTCCGTGACGCAAAAAATTGGCGGACTCAGGACTCCATCACCCGCGCCGGTGTAAGCCAAGACCCTGATCGAGTAGTTCGTGTACTTGTACAAAGTGTGCAAGTAGGTTTCCACGCTGGAGGTCTTCTTCACTTCGCCGACCGTCGAGATGTCCACTGGGAATGTTTAAACAATCGTTATTCGAAAATATAGTTTGGACTTTCTTTCATAAATGGGATATTTCATGGAAACAAGTGGTGAGTTTAAATACATTAATTTTCCGAGTGGTTTCGAGTGGTTTCGTGGATTAAATGTTTACTCACTGTTGTCAGTAAGCACTGGTCGGTAGTATACTTTGTAGCCCTGAATGATTCCGCCATGTTGATGAGCTGGAGGAGCGCTCCAAGAAACTTTCACACTTTGGGAAGAGAGAGGAACACAGGCGACTTGTGTTGGCGGAGTTTCCGGCACTGTGATAATGAATCAAAGATAATTATTGTTATAATATATCGTAACATATATTAACTTATAAGATACAATATTAGGTCGTTCCAGAAGTTGTTGTTTATCACACTTTGTGTACACAATTATTTGCAATGTTGTTTAGAGGACATTTTACAGAACTGAAGTCTGCATTGGAAAGGATCAATGAAAGGATCAAATTCGACATACAGCTTTGTGGCGCAATGTTTCTTGATTAAAAGTTCCAAGAAGTATCGAAAGATGAAATCGGAAAGTTCGTTGATAGATAATGGGATGTATTTGAAAGCGAAGCTTAATGTACTTCGACGATTAAACATGAATTTACGATCAATTTATACTTGGAGATGGTGCGAAGAAACGACCATCGGTGTGACCTAATATAATAGCCAATTGTCGGGTGCTGGTACCTCCTTCCTGAGTGGTCCCAACAATGGGAACACTAGCCGGGCCACTGGCGATGCTGTTGAAAGCTCTGATCGATACATCGTACTTGGTGAACTTCCTGAGGCCGGTTAGTTGCACCTTGGTGGCCGTCCACCCGTTCACGGTTAAACTTTTGCTTTGGTTCACACCCGACGTCGAAGACGAATGTTCCGACCACGTCACTATGTAGCCCAATAAATCCCCGTTGCAGGACTCCTTCGGGGGTGGCTGTGAGCCGAACAAATCCTGGTCAGTGGTTCCCTACGATTCTTACCAACTCTAATTCGTGATCAGTGCTATCCAGATATTAACGCATTCGATATTACTAGAAATACATGTATGTGAATATTACATTCGAAAGATAAATTGTCCGGGAGACATTCCGTACCTGCCAGCTAACCATAAGTTCCCCAGGCCCGGCAGATTGCACCTTGATACTTTGCGGCGGCTCGGTCGGCGCTGCGCCATTGAAAGATATCATGTTAAAACTACTCTTGAAAAGACGGTAAACTTGTTTCGAGCCGGCGCAAAGGCAGAAAACGTGTTTTACCTTCTTCCTGGGTCTTCGCCACCACGGCGTCAGTGGGTGCACTCACGTCTATCGAATTTATAGCGAATATGCGAAACGTATAAGTCACAGCAGGATGGAGACCGCCCACAAGAGCCACTTCCTGGTTCTCGTTGGCCGCTTCGAAAGGAGACAAACCTTTGAACAGGAACGGCAACGCGTTAAAACGTCCACGTCCAGGCACAACAGAACCGTGAAAACAAGGAACATTACTCTAACCCGCCGGCGGACAAAATTTATTCAATCATCCGTTCATACGCTCCACTATTTTATCAGCAGCAAGCATATTTCCCCTGAACGTCGACAATTTCGAACAAGTTCTAATCTAAATATGCATGTAATCAGTAGACTGCGGATTGTAATGCAATTTTGAATCTTTGTAGGCAAATTTTAGGAAAGTATAAACAAATAAATTCTAATTTTCAGTAGTTGGGACCTTTGTAGACCTGAAGTTGTTAAAAATTTTTGTAGGCAAGTTTTAGGAAAGTGGAAACAAATAAATTCTAATTTTCAGTAGTTGTGACCTTTGTAGACCTGAAGTAGATAAAAATCGTACTAAATTCTGTGGAATTTTATGTCATAGCATTTTTTGAAAATCTTCAGAAGCGATAAATGCATAAAGATCCGCAGTCCAGTAATCAATCTTCCACAAACTGAAATAAAATTCTACTTCATTCCCGTCGATATGTAATAAATATAAAATTCTTGTCTTCTTTATCGTTTCTCGCTTAACAAATGTACAATTTTCCTAAACGAACATCGAATGGTGATACCAGTGGCGATAATGATTAAAGTTCAATGACACGGTCCCGTAGCCTACGTGTTTCCGCGCGACAATCGTGCGGAATGACCGAAACGACGGAATCGTCGAATTGGCCAAAAACTTTTGTCTAAACGGCGCAGCGGGCTGTTCCGAGCGTGTCGATCCATTTTAATAGAATAAACGAAGTAGCATAAAACAGATGTTCCCGGTGAATCCGGAGGAACGCATGAATGTCCGAGCGATCAAAGCCGCTCGGACCGGGATTAAATGTATGGTTACGCACCGTTCTGCGTCGGATGGATCGGGTTCCCTGTGCCGGAGGATCCCGGTGTGTAGGTGACATTGTGCGTTTTCTCCGGGTTCCAATCGCCCGTCAAACCGTGATTCAGGGACCGATACTGAATAACGTAATTCCGTATCGGGCTGTTTCCGTCAAAGGCCCTTTTCCACAGCAATCGTATCGATCGCGAGCCGATTTCTATGACTTCCAGCGAGGCCGGTGGATCTGGCCTCTCTGCGGGCACAAAGTGGATATGTATGGGGATATAGATCTGCATGGAGAGGGAGAGAAAAAGAGAGAAAGAGAGAGAGAGAGAGAGAGAGAGAGAGAGAGTCAAGTACTTCGACAGCGAGTCACGTCGCGTCCCTGGGAGAATATCAGTTTATCCAGAAAACGTTGAGTAATCTTATTCGAGCGGGAACATTGGTGTTCGTTAACGCCCGTTCGGACCGTCCGGATAACGGACCGGCCCGCGCTTGTATCGATAGTTTTTGAAAACCGGCACGGCAGGGCGGTTTCAATCGAAGACTCGAGCGGTTCGAAAACACTCGAAACCGTCGGACAAAACGTCACTGCCGGCAAATTGGATTCATGTTTTGTACAGGACGCTGCGAAATCGCTCGGCGAATCGATGTTTTACCGCGGATTAATTCCGGGCTTAACCCTCGCGTGCTGCTCGGCATTGTTCAACAAAAGATCTAGAATATTCCTTTATCCATTTGTGCTCCAAATATTGACTCAAATATCGTCGCGTTTATAACTTTACCGTTTAAACAGACACGTCGAAAAAGGAGATCAACGATTTTGTATCTGGAAACAGGAAGTGAACGTAGAAGTTCTCTGGGGCAGTCCGTTTTCGTTTAATGATACTTCACCGTAAATTTGTTAAATTGTGTTTCGTTGTCAACTCTCACTTGACCCGAACAGATGTTACCTTTTGTGGTATTTTTTTTTATAGTAAAAATGTGTCAAATTGATGCTGGAATTTTAATGTCATTTTAATATGTTCGGGAAAAATAAGTAATGCTACTAAAGTTCGTAGTTAATAGAAGCATGGTTTGATTTGTTCGAAAGCACTCGTAGAGAGTCAGGAGGGCTCGAAAGCGGAAACGCGTACCTTGAACGGCCAGGTAAATTAGGTGTTCGCTCCTGCCATAAGCGTTCTCGGCCGTGCATCTGTAGACACCAGAGTCCTGTCGATCGCTGCTGTCTATAGACAACTGGGACTTCAGTCCGCTCTCCGCTTTGATCTGTCGTATGCTCAGCCGATGGTTGTTCGCGTCCAAGCGGTCGCTGTTGTGCATCCACTGCACTTTTATCGGGTTGTCGCCAATAACGGTGCAATTGAGGGTGACGGACTCGCCGCGACGGATCGTTACGTTTTTGCTCTGGAACTCGAATCTCGCCGGCTCTGGAACGGGGGAAAACACACCGGTAGAGAGGGAGGCCTAAAACCGATCGACCTTTCCAGTGGAAACGCCATAAACGCCGGTCGGCAACAGTTTTTAATTTAAGGGCGGGGCCTCGTCGAGAGAGACCCGAACCGAAAGGCGACGGTTTTTTTTTCTCTCTGGTCGAGTACGTTCGAGTTTCTTTGGAAGACAGCGATGCCCGCGGACACTTCAAAACTATTAATAAGGAGGAGCCAATTAGCGACGAGACGAGTGGAGGATTCGGGCAAATATAACGGCGGAGATAAAGTCCTCCAGAACTGGTAAACGAGCAGCAAAGCTGCAAAGTTTTCGGTCGACGCTCTCACAACTTTGCTGTTTGAACTGGCTAATTCGCTGATTGATATAATATCGCAAATAACTGGTGAATTGCTGTCCGGGCTGCACCGGGATTTTGCAAAAATTTGTTCGACTGAAGATCGTTAGTCCCCCACACTTTCCAAATGGTCTGCATTATTTTTGTTTCTGTTTCCTACGTTTTTATTATTCTATTCTTTCCTGGATTTCTTTACCTAGTTCAATTCATCGATCAGTCACTGCTTCCTTAAATATATTAATATTATTGGCAAAATTTTTCAAGGCCGTCGCGAATATATTAAATCTATGCTTTTAGGTAATTTTTTTGCAATAATTACAGAAAAGTTAACCCCATTCGAATACGAATCAAAAATTGCCGAAAATTTCAATAAGACAGACAGTGGAACGAACAACCTCGACCATATTTGAATAAGACTAAATTGACAGTGAATTTTTCAATTTTCCACTCAACCCACAGTTCTCTGAGCTTGTCAGTTCTCCATGCTCGTCAGTTTAAACAGCCAAGAGGGGATCATGACGTACCATGAACAGACACGTAGATCACTTTGCTAAGTCCGGAGCCAATGCCATTGTTTGCTCTGCAGAGGTAATGTCCTTCGTCCTGAGGTCCCGCGGAGGCGGTCCAAAGGGATCCATTCGGCAGTATGGTCAGCCTACCGTCCGATCCGTCGAGCAACGGTTGATAGTCATTGGGAGTTCGACGCCTGGCGCGCAGCCACGTGATCCGCGGTGGTGGAAACCCTTTCGCCTCGCAGTAGACGATCAAAGGGTTGCCCAGAAGGGTGGCTACGTCCTGCGGCTCCGACATCCATTGCGGCGGCACCTTCACCAAAAGTTCGGCGCTGTGGTTCACTTTGGCAGCGCTGTTCGTCGCCACGCACGTGTACTTCCCGCTGTGTCTTGAGGAGAGCTTGTTGAACACTAGCACGCTGAAGAATTCCGCGACGCTTTCCTCGATCTACAAACAAACATCGACTTTCGTCACACGGTGTCTTCGATTTTGCAAAAGAATCCTCGAAAACTGCGAAAGGAGAAACAAACGCTCGGGAGCGTTTGGCGAGGGGAGATATTCAAGACGGAAATTCGGAAAATTGTGAGACTATAATTAACTGATTAATTTATGTAATTTACTATAATTAATATTCAGAGAAATGCTGCAGACACAGCAGACTATGCGAGGTACAGAAATTATTTTCAGTGACTTTTTATTTAAATATTTCATGTAACTGGCATTTAACTTGCCCAATCTTGGGGGTCCAAATTTCACAAAAATTTCCACGGAAAATGATGGAAAACTGAAATGCGATTTACAGAGAAGCGGAAAACAACGTACGCGCAAAGAAGATGGCAGCTTCTCGCCGTCCTTGAGCCACGAGAATGCAATAGGAAGATCACCGGAAGTGACGCTGCACGTGACCTGTGCTCTGCCCCCTTCCTGCAGTTTCGGTGGAAAATTGAAGGGACTCATAATCGGAGGACCTGGAACGAATTAAAATTGTGCAGGATTCGTTAAAAATTGTAGAAACAGTCTAACAAAGTCTTTCTTCGGGAAGTATTGCAACAGTCGCCGAGAATCGAAAAACTTCCGGTAGGAATTCACCGTTCTCTACCGGCGCGTTCGTTTCTCGGCTCGTTTCCCTCCTCCTCCGAACGTCTTGACAAATGAGAGAAACTCAAAAAGTAACGCTACACGAATACTTCCGGGTGTGCAATTTACTTCCTGACTTGTTCGCAACGCGGCCGGCTGTGAACGGGGAAAAACAAGTTCCTCCTTTCTTATTAACGTTAGCGTGTACGGTTACGACACTGCCTCGACGTCGAAATGTTATATCGAATAAAACGAACGTGCCGGATGGCAGAAAATAAAAGCAACGTTTTAATGATACAATTTTATCTGTATCCTGAACAAGGTTCTGGAGCAGATAATGATTTCTCGTCGACTCTAAAACGATTAAACCGATTTCAGCCTTTCGTGAAAAGTGATGACAATTATGTACAGATTCTAGTTTCCTGACATTTTCAAAGGGTAAGCGATGCAACCCCCCACAGCAATAATTACACGAGATACAAACAATCTTCACAGAGAATTTACACGTAATGCAGATTATTTTCCACATGTAGGCGTAGAAAGTTCCTTCCGTGGATCAGAATGTGTCTTTCCGTGAGAATGAAAAGAAAGTATGATTAGCTTGCGTTAATCGAAGTTGTACGATATTTGACAACATTTTGAAGGAAAATTCTAGGCGATCGATACTCACTGCTGACTGTTAATCTGATGTCCCTGCTGGCAGTCTCGCCGGACGGTGCGCGCACCTTGCAGGTGTAGATGCCAGCGTCGTTAGGGTCGACGTTGGCAATGCTAAGGTGACCCTCGCTGTCAACGCGGTGCCTTATGTCAAGGAGAAGCTCAACACCGCCGCGAGCCCACTCGACGGATGTGATGGGGTAGCCGGAGTAAGGACAGGCGATGGTGGTATTGACACCGGCTATCGCGCGGACCGGCCCTATCGATCGGATATACGGTGGACCTGAAATAATTAATCGACGTGAAACGCCTTCTAATACGGCTCCGTCCATATTGAATGATCCACGGAATCCGTCCGCACCATGCTCGCCTCCCCCAGTCATTATTCATCCGATGTACACGCCGATAATTGCGATTGTTCGAAATGCGACTCACGATCCTTCCGATATTAACATATTCCCCATAGATAGAAAGACACGGTACAACATAAAAATAAATTTTAGTGAAACGCTTAACCTTCCATTCATTATTTTCCTGCACAAATTGCTTCGATTTTGTGAACCCCCTTTTGTCGACGATAAACACTAAGACCCCATAGTACTTGCAAAGCTCAAAATGGCTGTTCCAGTCTAAAGTTCGGTAAGAAACTGTGCCATTGAGGAAACGCCAACGTCGACGGAACTATTATAAATGAGATTTGATTACCATAAATGTTCAATCTAGCTTTATGCTCGACGGTGGCCAGTGTATTGTGAGCGACGCAGGCGTACAGGCCGCCATCTTCGGCTCCAGCCGATGATATGTTCAAATGACTGATCACGTCGCCGGACTGATCGACGTACTGGCCTATCGCGTACCTGCACGGACATTGTTTCCAGTTAAGAAGCGGAATATTGATCGATGCGATCTAGATCCACACCTGTGTCCAGCTGCGATCTCGCTCAGAGGTTCTCCGTCCAGGAGCCAAGTGAAAGACGGTGGCGGTGATCCTGTCGCTGAGCATCGCAAGGACACCGGAGGTCCTGGACGAAGGGCTTGCTCGATGAACGTGTATTGCAGCTCTGGCACGGTATCTGTGACAATTAAACAATCACTCGTAATCACTGTTTCGTTGTTTGTTGCACCTAGAAGCGTTTTTTCTTTCGCGAATACCAGTTCTTAAGGTCTGCTCTCACGTTTTTTGGAAATAGTTTCGCACGGGATCCTGGGACGACGATTCAATCAATTTTACTTTGCACTTTATATTACTAAATATTGCTTTACTTTAATTCTGCTGTTTCTTTGGATCTTTGCTTTGAATTAAAATTATTCCTGTCGAAATTTATGAGCTAATAGAATAATTGGGAGATAGGAAGCACTGATCCCTTGCAAGTTAGATGAGTGCTAGAGCTTCAGGGATTAGACATACGAGCCTAACGTCGTCCATTGGAGACTTTTGCCTTCGACATTAACGCGTTCTTGGGGGTCTGAAAAATTGGAGAACAGGATGTGCTGATCCATTTCTACTTAAATGCATGGGGTACTAGTTTGGAAGTGCAGGGATTAGACAGATGAGCCTAACGCGAATCGGCGACTTTTGTCCTCGATGGTTCTTGGGGTAAGGAGGTGATCTGCATGAATACCTCCGAGTTTCAATTCCGCGGTGGCCTGAGCGTTCTCCTTGTCGCTTCTGACGAGGCACTGGTACATCCCCTTGTCCTTCCGGCCGACCGAGCCTATCACGAGGACCAGAGGAGCCAGCAATCTGATCCTCGTGTCCTGCGTGGTCAATACCGGCACACCATCGTGCAACCACTCGACGCTCTCGACCGGATAACCCTCCACTGTGCAATTCATAGTGGCGGACTCGCCGGAATTGATGGTCTGTAAATAACCGGGAAACGGTTAACGATTCGTGCTCGAAAGTTAATGCCCGTGTCACGATTTACGCGGCTCTTCTTCCCCTCATTCTGTCCGCCGCGTCTGTTCCTACTCGACGTATTCAATCATGCCGGACACGGACACGGACGCGGACGCGAGCGAGCGACTCTATTTTCACATTCGAAATTGCAGCGAGATGGAACTGTCCACGGAAAGATCATCACAAAAATCATAACTAGGCATGCGAAGTCTGGAGTCCTGATGACGCAATCAGGATAACGAAGTCTACGACGACGCGAGGTCCTG
Source organism: Halictus ligatus (assembly GCA_028454255.1). Classification (NCBI taxonomy): domain Eukaryota; kingdom Metazoa; phylum Arthropoda; class Insecta; order Hymenoptera; family Halictidae; genus Halictus; species Halictus ligatus. The sequence continues at coordinate 4,791,082 of CM052139.1, read as the reverse complement.
ATTGGAACGGAGCTTCGTGAGCTTGTGCGGATACGGAAGTTTGTTGTACTGCAGTGATATAATAATATGACAGTATTTAAATGGCAGATGTTAGGAGATGTCCTCAAAAGTTCAATCAAATCAAAGTACGTTATTTGATGAAATAAAAATTGAAAAATCAAATGTATGATATCGAGTAGTCACCCAACCTTCTTGCATTTTATAGATCCTAGCCAAATTTGATAGAATGAACATGTCAACGTAAAAATTCATTTTAAAACCGGGACAAATCATTCCGTCACCCACATTTGGATGACATGGCAGTCAACGTGTTAAACAGAGACAGTGCAAGAAGTATAAATTTTTTCTTTGGAATGTTGAATTTTTCTGGGGAGTTTGTATTTATGGAAAAATCTTAACAATTTCATCTGACCATAAAGAGTATTTTAAAGAGCGAAAGAGATCTTTGGTCCTGGCAGGAGCAAACGTATGGAAAACTATGTTACCAAAGTTGCAACAGGAAAGGACGAAAGTTGATAGCAGCCTCGCAGGTGTGAGGCGCTCGACGATCGGTTTCGGAAAGAAAAGGAGTAAACGTTGGCGGATTCGCACCTGAACACGGGGCTGTATCCGCGCGTTAAGTTTCGACGTGACCGACAGGTGTGTTTCCGCCCGCTGCTCGCCGAACTGATTGCTGGCTCGGCAAATGTATCTTCCCGCGTCCTGGGCGTCCACGCGACGAATTTGCATCAAATCGCCCCAGAGTTGGATCCGCTGGCCGAACGATTCCACTGATATCGGGTGTCCTGCAACAACAGTCGCGCGCGTCATACCCGCGACCAATATTCGCCGAAACAGCGCGTCAACGGCCGACGTTGTATTTTAGTTTTCGATCCCGAGGATAGTAATCTAATAGCTGTGGTAACGGGATCACGGAATCGGATGTTGCATATGCGCGCGCGCGTGCGCACGTGGCGCGAATTCACTCGCGCTCTTGAATACTTGATAAAACCGACGGATTATCCCGAAGATTAATAGCGCGACAAAAGCGTGAGTATAAAACGTTCCACGGCTGCGAACCAAAGTTAAACGGTCGGTTCTAGATCAAATACGAATATAGAAATAAAATATCAATTACTCGATATTCGCGGACAAAGTAAATACCGGGGACGAATGTGAACGAGTTACTCTTTTGCAAATTAGAATTAACAGATGATGTGGGCGTTATTTCAGAGGTTTTTGATAAAAGAAGTTTTGAGAAAGGTATTAGTAAGTACAATATTGTACGGAATGTGTTAATCGAGCTGGCATAGGCCAACTAAAAATATAAGAATAAGATATTAATTTGAAATTTAGAAATACAATATTTTCCAGCATGTTTTTACAGAATAGTACCTCATGATTGCACAATCTTCTAGATTTACACGTAGGATTGATAGAAGTTTGGAGAAAGGTATTAGCATGTACAATATTGCACGGAATGTGTTAATTGGGAAGGCATAGGCCAACTAAAAATATAAGAATAAGATATTAATTTGAAATTTAGAAATACAATATTTTCCAGCATGTTTTTACAGAATAGTAACTCATGATTGCACAATGTTTTACATGTAGATTTACACGTAGGATTGAAATAATTGTTTTGATTGCTCGGAATGATTTATAACAGAAGGAGGAGCGTAAATTTCACGATTCGAGTATGTTTTTCTCCGACGCATCCTGGATGGCCGCATTATCATAACGTCCCGCTATCAAGGTTCGGACGACAACGTGCGGGCGGTGTCGATATCACGCGATCGTGTCAGATAATGGAATCTACAGTGTGCCACGGATTAGACAGTAAACAATCCCCTAGTTAAACCAACCGTTAACATCGCGATACCAGGTAAATTGCGGGGGCGGGTTTCCTTGGGCAGAGCAAGTGAGGTGAACGTCCGAGCCGCTTTCCGCAGAAATGGCGATCTGGGACCTTTGCATCAGTCTCGGTGGCATGGATCCGCTCGGCTCTGCAAATTCCACACGGTGAGTATTAAAATTTTACACGCTCTCAGTCTCCCGTACTTGTTAATCCTTGATCATGGTGAACAGCGCGGGATGGTTAAACAAAGGATCTCGTTCGAAATATTACACATCCGAAATTAATCACGAGGCAGCTCCGAAACTTTTCACATTAGCAGCTCTATGGGGGGTCCGATGTCGATTTCACATAATAGTCTCCTCAGGAGTGCAGAATTTTGCGAAATATGGCACTTTGAGCGCCCGGTGGTGGAGATTTCAATTTTTCATAGCGGATGTTCGTCTTCGAATGGAAAATTCGAGATGAACAGTGGCAAGTTGCGGGAAGGCAACGAAATTATAAGAAATTGTTACATTAGAATAAATAAATCGTTAGTATTAATAAATCTGGACTTTAAGGGGACAACGAGAGCAAAAATTTTTTTAAAATAGAAACGAGATAAACAGGTAAGTAAAGTTGATGAAAATGACAAAAAAGAAACGGTACAGGGCAGCTCAGAGTGTTAGTATGACATCGACTTGTGACTTTGCAGGAAGGACACCGAAAAATCATGAATCTCGGATCATGCCTGTTACTGTCAGCGTTGCAGGCTCGCTCCTCCTCCTCTCGCTGGTTAATGCGTGCAGAGTCAAGCATGAGTACGTGGCCTTGGCATCCTCCTGTCTGGCGGCTCTGATGTGAAGGTCTCCCTGGGACGTGACCACGAATCTTCCACCTGCAATCAGGTCGATGTGGCAGGGTAAAATTAAATGGCCAAGATATTGGAAAATAAGCACGCAGTATTCTTCATATGAATCATGTGCAATTATTATCTAATCAATAGCATTAAGTAGTAGTCTTAACCAATCGAGTCAGTTCCACATGTCAGGTCCAAAGAAAAAACTGGAAAGCTTAAAGTTGAAGGAAATGTCTGTTAAGGTTAGGTTAAATCGGGTCTAAAATAGCTTTAGACGAGATTCAGAGTGACACTAATGGACAGAGTGACTGTAATTATTCAAATCCATAAGACTCTAAAAATAATTTTTCGGGGTCAGAAACAGTTGCTTAGCTCTATTTAAAACATGGGAAGCCACTCTATGAAAAATTTCAAAATCTTCGACCCACAGTAACCAAAAACGTCTGGTACTTTAAGAGCCGTCCAAAATTATCTACAGATTTAATATATTCAGTGTAAATTTAGAACGTGCCGGAAAGTCGAAGGACCACCTGCTCATAATGATAAACGCTAAATTTTCAATGTGCACTGTGTTAATAAAAATCGAAGACGACGAAATTGTCCAAGGAAGAATTTTAGTTGCACCGTGTCGAGTAAACAATCATACAACGAAACGAGCGAAACAGTGACAGTTAGAGTAACACAGGGAGGAAAGATGAAGATCCATCGCGGAAAGAAGTGGCGGAGCACAAAGGCCAACAATATCCGAGTCGTTGCGACCTGCAATACGTTAAGTACACGTCTGTCTTTTCAAGCAGGGACGAGGAGCACGATCTGTCGAAAGAATGGCTGTGAAGAGAGAAGAGAGAGAGAGAGAGAGAGAGAGAGAGAGGGTGAGAGAGAGAGAGAGAGCGGGTCGCGTGCCTCGACAAAACCCGCCGTACGCTCGAACGCTTTCATTACGGGGGTGCTTTATGCGTTTCAGTCAGGGTCGCGTCCGATGTCGGTGAACTTCGCACCCTCCGTATGTCCTGGCAGGACCGAGCGAACGCCTCGAAGCTTTTATCGATCCTTCTTCAAGTTTTTCGCCTTCGCCGGGACCAGCCTCCGCGCCGCGTCAAACGATGCTCGCCCGCGGCTTTGTCGTAGTATTTCTTGCCCCGGCCCCGTCTATCCCGCAAAAGGCACATTTTCATTATCGCGACGCTGACTTCTGTCGCGTCGCGGCATTGTCTGCGGGACCGGCGAAACAACGCGATCCATTTGCTGGCACTTTCCTGATCGAGGATCGCGTTTTTGCGGAGGAGACGCCCGCCGCGCCGCGGCAAGAAACGAATCGGCGGCGAATTGTTTGTAAGCCGGAGTTTCCGACATTGTTTTTCGACGAGGCGCAGAACAATTCCTCGATATCTTGACACAATACTGTTACCATAATGTGCAGAGTCGCATCGACGTTTCAGATTGTTGGCGAGTGCATCGTTTAACACGTTCACTGCCACCATATGTCGGTGACGGAATTACGTTAATAAAAAAAAATGCAAGAAAGTTGGAGGACTACTCAATATCATATAATTATTTTCAATTTCTATTTTACTGAATAACTTACTTTGATTTTGTGGAATTCTTGAGGTTTCTAGTTTGGCAGTCGAAGTGTTAAACATGGTTTATTGGGCGTATGGTAATTGCAGGATTTTATGCATTCATGATAGAAACGAGTTGGTACAATTTATGCCACCTCAAGCAAGTGTTGCGACTGCAATTACACGGACTACTACTTGCATCTATTTCCATAAAACTATTATATTTTAGTGCCACTGTAAATACCGGGCGTGCTGTTTGTCGCCGATTTAATTTACCATATTAATGTTCTAACGCAACGATCTCGCAACTGTCGGAAATAATCGCACCGGATCCATCGGCGGACCAGCGGAAAAATTGCGGCAGGCTCTCGAGAGCGTTTCAAGCTTGCGGAGAACCGGGCAGGAATGGAGTTACGGGTCCGCTAAAAAATATCTGCGGATAAATCGGTCACGTGGGGCCATTCGACGGTCTCGAGATTCGCTCCGCGATGCGAAAGAATCTCCATCGGATGGTCTGGTCTGGTCTGGTCTGGTCGAACGGGATCGCCGGGACCCGAGGTCCGGCCGTTGGCTCGACTAAATTGAAAATTTCACGCCTGACGGTACGTCCGTCGGTGATTCGACGGGATTTCATCGACAGATGCCGAGGATTTTGCATAACCTTTCGCTGCCGCGGATCGGAGCCAGCCAGAGAAAAATATTGGGGGTATCGTGAACGGCCTGGTCGTCGAACGGCCGTGATATTTTTCTGCCCGGACCCCGGCAAATCCGGTACGCCGGTTTTGTTTTCAATTGAAACGATCCTCTCTCTCCCCCCTTTGTGTCCCCGTTCTCGCGTCGCATCGGGAGGCAAAGCCTCTTTCGCGAGCGTACACTCGAGGAAACCGAACTGATCCACCTTATATACCGGCCGGATGGAACCACTTTATTTTTCCCTCGCGCGGCGCGCTTGTTTTTAATACATTCGCCGCGCGAGGCGTATTCGACGGGCAATCCGTAGCACCGATTCCTCCGCTTATCCTTCGATCCACTTCCGAAGACATTCCTTGTTCCGTAATACCTGCGGTAGGTAACGAAAGCTGGAGGAAGGCTACCTTCTTCAGGATAATTTTGGGAATTTACTTTTTACTAATTTATACTTAACGTGGAGCTCAACTACGTTCAGCCTAGGCCCCGTTCAGCCCACTACCGAATGTCCCGGAAGGAACTTTGAGCGAAAACTGTTTTCGATAAAAAAGTGATCGACCGACTTTTATTGCCGTCCCGATATTTATTCTCCTCGGTCCCGTTTCTTATTTCCACAGCGCCGAATTGACCCCGTATATCAGGAACTAGCGCAGGCAAACCCGCGAAATCCGCCGATGGTTATGCTCTCTCGCTCTCTTTCTTTCTCGCCCCGGACACAGTCGCCGAAAGAAATAGAAAATAAGGTCGGTAGAGGTGGCGAGGGTGAGAGCTTCACCGGATGCGACTGAGCGAGGAAGGGGACGGACGCCCGCGAAAGCAGCAATTTAATATCGCCTTCCCCGGTGGAATAAAAATACGGAGATAAATAGCCCGTAACTTCGGGCACACGTACACCAACCTCACGCCCCCGCCATGGATACGTGAAAGTCGTCGGGAAACAGGTTGCGCACCGGCTAGTCGAAACTGATGCGACAATGTTCCGCAAACTTTCCCGGAGGATGTTTTTACTAAATTCCGGATCGATTACCGCAAATACTGTACCAACTCTTTGTACGTGCATAAACTTCGACGGGGAACGCGTCTGTAGAGACATGCGTACACAATTCTGCCTTTTGGAGAGGGAAAAATTTGTTGCCAGGGTGGCAATTTTAATATCATCAGACTGCAGATCAAAATGAAATATTTTTGCGTTGCTTGCAGGACACAGGACCCGAATATAAATTTCTTTTCAGTTACCAGTTAACCGCAGAGTTTAATTTTAAAATCAAACAATGACGGGTATACACGTCGAACGCAGGCCAAATGCCGCTATTATAAATTTTTCGAAAAAAGTGAAGCGAAATGAAAAAGAATTATATTTTCATTCGATAAGAAATGAACAATTCATTAACGCCAACCGCACCGCAATAGAGATTTGGTCCGACGTGTATACACGTCAAACGCGCTTAACTGGTTGATAAAATTTTTTTCATATAAAATAAATGCATAAAATTCGCGGTCTGCTTATCGTTCAAGGAAATGAATTAACACTGACGGTCGAATAATAGGAATTTTATTTTTCGCTTACGTGAATAACTCATAAAAAACTGTAAAACGATCACATAACGAAATCATTGGTAGGTAGAGCTTACAGAGATACGTCGAGGTTTCTCATCGGGATCTTCCCGGAGCAGCGATCGTTAACGGCACACTTCGAGCCACTCGTTCCGCGAATCGATTCTCCGTGTACAACTCTTGGCCAACAAGATATCACCGTTCGAGCGAGAGAGCGCGGATCCGGGCATCGCGTTCATTAAAAGTACAAAACTGAGAAACTATCGGGTGCAACAACAGCGTTATTCGATTGAAGCCGAAGAACGCACCGTTGCTGGCCGGATTAGGGCAGCCGTGAAAGCTTGAAAAATGGATTTCCGTCGAGGAATCGGTTCGGCAGAGATTGTAACACACCCTGGAGTAGTCAGCGAAGCGTTTCCGGGCGGTACGTGGTTGCCCGATGAGAAATAAAATTCTGGTCGAAGTTCGGCCGCGGAACGGAAACAACTAAGTGAAAAGTTAATTCGTCGGTGTGCCGGTGGCACGAGATTGAATTCTAAATACTTAACGGGGGCTCGTTCGCCTCGTCCCTTGCAGCCCCTCCTCCCATATCAGCTGCCGATCGCATTCAAATAAGCTTGCGAGGTTCACGGTGCACGACGACGGATCGAATGGGGATCCCCGTTGATCCAGCCCCGTGAAAATTTAATGCGCCCACACAATTTCTGTTCCGGGGAAGTAGGCGAACGTTGAATCGATTCGTTATCATATTTATCGACGTTATTTGTATTTTACGATTTGGCACATTTTTAGATTTTAGAAAATCACGTTGAATTTCCCCGGGGACCAAAAATCTCTTACGCGGTAGAACATCGGCAACTTTCGCAGTGATTTCGCGTGATGTACGCGCGCCGGGGGGGCACCCTGAGCGTATCCGCGATTCCTGTCGATCAATAAACGTCGATTGCGGCGCGGGCGAATCTCGCGAGCACAATGACACGATGCTCGCGAAACGGAGCAATAACGAAAACCACGGCCCCCGGGTCGCGGCCGTCCCGTCGCTGCCGGTGGGAAAGCCCGGGAAACACACGCGCTGGGAACGATCTCGAAAATGGCCGATAAATCTTCCTTTTGGAATTTTCGAAAGCGGCTCTCGCCTATGACGGACGCACCGCTCGTTCCGGCCGCGTGATAGTATTTTTCTCTACTGATCGTATTTTGTTCTTCCCTCTCACCCCACCCCCCTCCGGTTAGAGTAAAATAAAATCGACGGTGATACCACGCCGACACGGTTTTCTTTATTTCGACGCGTCGTCCCTGGTCAACACTATAAATGCGATGGCTTTATATGAATCATTTGCGAGCTGTTCGTTCGAAACCGGTGATCCAACTTTATGGGTAATGTTTAAATTTGTATAACTTCGTGAAGATATTGCTGCTTTAGTCTCCATTTGGACCTCTGCTTTCATTGGCTCTAGTCCGTTCTTTGAAAGTAAAACGAAAAATTGTAATTTTCTGTTAACAAATTTTATAGATCAGAATAATTCGACGAAGATTAAAATGTGGGAGTACGAATCACCGTAAACCACGCAGCTGACGCTATCATGAGTCGGCTGTCACGTCAACCAAATTTGAGCGACAGAATTAGTTGTCCAGGGGTGAAACTCAATTTCCGAATTAAAAAGATAATTAATATACGCTTGCTCCGTTAAATGAATTGCTTCGATGACATCATCTAATTTTTACGGCCGCTGAGTTCAACCAATCAACATCAGAAGAACAAATTCGCATAATCCGCCCCCCTCCCCCTTGAAGCACCGCATATAATCAGTTACGATTTCGCCGTCGGAAATAAGCAGATCGTTTATATTCGCCAAATAATTGCTCGCCGTTGAAATAGCGAAGTTCCGTCGTTGCACCGGGGGTTCTCGGAGCCGCATTTCAGACGAGAAAGAGCGGAAAGTGTCTCCGACAAAGAGTGGAGCTCCGGGAAACGGAGAAGACGGCCGGCGTTTACGTAAAAGCTCCCCAACCACCCCCGGTTCGTGAAATCTTCGAGCGCTCGACGGACGCACGTTCGCGACAGATTCTCCAGGCACGTATTTCAATCGAACGGTTCGTTCGCTCTCTCGCGAGAGCATCCATTTACCTCTCCTGCCAGCCCCGACACCGTCGACGAGGATTTTTGGACCGACTTTACCGGCTAATACCGAATTGAGTGTCTGTCGGTTGAAGCTACTTTCCGCGGTGGATCCGAGTATCTTTCATCTACCACGTCTTACTACAGACACCGTTCAGTATTCATACGTCGAACGGCGCTCGTTCAGCGGGGCACACGGTCATAAGGAATACTGAATCAATCTCGCAACACCTTTGTCCAACCATGCCTCTCTTTTGTTCTTTCTCTGGGTCTTTCAGAAATTATGCAGGCGTCTTTTCTCGTTGTTCTTCATAACGTTATGTGTTCTATGCACTATTTCCGAGCAGGAGTAACAATTGTGCAAAATTTCACCGCGATACTTTCGTAAAAAATTTATATTTATATTATATGATATTTTGTGAAAAATTTTCAATAATATGGCAGCCTAGAAAATTTTATAAGATTATATAAGCGGCATGGCAATTTTACTTACTGGTCCAGTGTCGCTTATATAACCGCAAAAATAAAATATAAATGTACATAAAACAAAATGTAAATATTTTCCTTTTTCTACTTGATATAAAAATGTGAACAGTTTCCCTTCGTATGAAAAATAGTTTGGACCTGGTAGGAAGCAAACTTGAAACACTTCCAGACCGTTAAGGGTTAGATATGAATGATTGCTTCCGCCGTACAGAATATACAGTGACTGTCGATAGCAAATTAATTGGGCGTCAAGTAGAAAGTGCGGGCAACATTCGTGGCAAATTCGATATTGGTACGTGCGTTAGTTTTCTGGTGAAAAAATTCCCAGCAGACACCCATTTGCAGCCGTCTAAAAGCTCCCAGAAGTCGGCTCTCGACACTCAACGGAAATCACATCGCCAGACACGTCGCAGCGTTCGCAGCTGGTACCAGGCGATCTCCATACGAGGAAGGTGGGAAGAGCCGCGAGTAGGCAGAAAATAACAAGGAAGCCAGCGTCGGCGCGATCAAAGGGTAAAAAGCGTAGGAGGCCTAGCTGTTTATTCAAACAGCAACAAGGTTACCGCGATACGTTTGGTCCTCGGTCTGGCTGGCCCGTAAAAGGGAACGGCCGAAGAGAGAAGCAGACAAAGAGAGAAAGAGAGAGAGAGAGGGAGAGGGATATATATAGAGAGAGAGGGAGAGAGAGGATGCGGATCTAGCCGCCCCGCTGATCCCCTCCACGACCTGGGAGTACGTGTGCTAACTCCCTGGTTCGGTTCGTCCTGTACACGCTCAGGCATTCATGTCCCATACATATTTATGCCGGTCGGGTGCACGTAACAGGTACCACGGTATATACAGTTATACAGGGAGCGGTGCGCGCGGCAGGCAGGATATCATGGAGAACATCACGTCGTGTCGGGGTGTGATACGTTTGTTTCGTAACTAGGCGGGTAATATTGTGCCGTACACGTCGCACGGAAACACCTGCACGTCGCGACGTGGCAGGCCGGCCGCCTCTTCTTCATCTCCGTGTGCGCCACACCGGTTATCGCTGCCCCCCGTTCTCCTCCTCTTTCTCTCTCTCTCTCTCTCTCTCTCACTTTGTCTCACGCGTCCCCCTGATGGAGAACACAGAACCCCAGAACGCCATATCGAGGCAACGTGCCAGCGCTCGCTCATTAACACCATCGCCTCTCAAAGGGGTAGCCCGCGATCTGCGGACCCGAAACACCGGGATCGATGCAACCGACGGACTTTCTTCGAATCAAGGGAACCAGCTGGCCACGGTGCATTGCGGACACAGCCTGGGGATGCTGGCGAGTTGCACACCTGGCCTGACATCATCACGTTTGGACGCTGTTGGGGTGGAGACGGGTCCAAGTCCGTATTCAGGGGATAGGCCGGTTGAGCGCCAGAAGTAAGATGAACTTTGACAATTACTTTTCTTGAAACTATGAAAGGGATCTTTCTGAAACTTGTACAATAATTTAACCGATATTTAAGCGGTGGGTATAAATTTTTTCGTTGCGACATTTTCGGTAGAAGTGGCGATGTATAAACGTTTATGCGAGGGTAGCCCGGTTCAAGACGTGAAACGTAAGGTGGTCTCAAAACATTTTTTTCTATAGGAACAATGAGTTGGATCTTTTTGAAACTGATGGGAATATTTAAACAAACATTCTGAGGATATGCGTGAATTTTTTCGTTAAAAAATATTCCATACCAAAGGAGATATATTTCTGTGGGTCTTCGAGGCGCAGATCGGAAGGCAGCCCCGATATTCCTGATTCTTACGTCCTGTTGATGTATATCGTTATCGATTTATGCGCGAAAGAAATCTCCATTTTTGCGATCAGTTTCTTAGCGGATTTTCTGCGCTGTTTTTCCGCATTTCGGAGTTACCTTATTCGGCCGCGTAACTTCCGCCGTCCGGAACGTCTCTCGCAGAGCTGGCACGAGCGTCAGCCTAATATTTATCCTCTGGACGGGCAGACGGCAGCCCCTTTTTTCCGGGATCGGGGCTTGTAGTTTGAAACAGCGGGTGCTTCCTATCGACCTGGAGTGGGTGAATGATTCAGGAGTTTATCTTCTGCCAGCCAGGTAATTGGTGCCCCTTCACAAGGCCGGGTAATGTTGACATCTCATTCCCCGGGCGGACCTGGCTCCTGGTATCCTGGCTCCGGCGCCGGTCTCACCTGAAAATCTCCCCCCCCCCCCCCCCGTTCGGGACCCGGCCCGACGTTCCACGGACACCGGCCGAGCCTCATACGAGTGTCTGCACACACTTCCGAAGCAACTAGCCATTCCCTTCCTCCTCGTCCATTTCTGTTCTCCTCCTCCATCTCCTCTCGGCCGTCGTTCCTTCGTCTCATCCCTCATTTCCCGGGTCCCTTTTGCAGGCGGCGTTATGATTACGATTTTATTCCTTTTTTCCTCCGCGACGTCGCTCAAAGCCGCCTCCTCGGCTCTTCAATTTGTTCGTCACCGTTTACGAGGGCGGATACTTTTCCCCGCGAGCGGAGCCAGCGAACCAGCGACTCTCCTGTTTACTGTTTACTGCCTTCGTCGCTTCGTGCTTGGCCCCCCCCCCCCGGTAAATATTGAACGAGGCTAACGGACGCGCGTCCGACGACTCGTCAAGAAGTTTTTTCACGTCTTCGGGAACCGAGTACCTGCGCTGGACGATTACCTGTCCGGGATTTCCTTCCGGCGAGACGGCGGTTCGACCGGGACGCGATCGATATCGACGCTGTCCGTAGAATCGAGGGTCCTGCTGGTCGGTCCTGTAGGACACTTTGTTCCGAGCAGGACGATCAAAAGGATCAACACAAGTATTTTATTTATTTCGCTATGGCTGTAACCGACAAAACGGTATAGCAACGTTCGAAGCTGTACGATTGCAGCATTTGGAACTAGACAAGTAGAATAACATCGTCTATGGCCAGACAACGGGAATGGCTTGTACATAGGCAAGCGCGGTAGGATCGATTGTAGCCAGACAATTAGAATAGTATAATTTGCAGCAAGACACGTAGAACGGTAGACTGACAACTCGACTGGGGAAGTAGAATGAGATCGTTGAGGTACAGACAAGTAGAACGAAAACGTTAATAGTCAGACTAGTAGAATGAAATCGTTGATGCTCAGACGAGTGGTATAGGAGTATTGGTAGCCTTAGTAACGTGATGCTGAGTAACCAGAAGAGTATGGAACGTTTGTAATTGAACAAGTTGGAAGGAACTGTTATCGGTATAACGAGTGAGGAGCGTTTAAGAGAAACAATACGGTACCACATGTCAGACATCTGTCTCGGGAACGGGACTAATACAATCAGAAGATATATATAGTAAATACACTCGTCTTTAACCGAAGCGTGACATGCTCTCATCAGACGAGTGCTGCCACATTGGACACGTGGAAATAAAAATAAACCATCCCAACAGTTCCAGATAAAACAACTCGCAACGCTAACACAATCATTTCTTGTTCTGAAAGCGGAAGTTTTATTTGCAATCTCTCTGGAAGGAAAGAAATATCTGCAGCACAGAACACCATGTACCTTGTCCCTTCGGTGCGAAGTAGAATATGAAACATTAAGATACACACTATCTTCCATTCCTCTGAATCAACAATCGGCTCTCTCTCTCTCTTTCTATAGCGCCGAATGCTGCAAAAGTATGTAACAATATAACATTTGTCTGAGAAAATCCTCACAGAGCGTCGCGAATTTTTGCCGTATTTTGAAGAACGCCGAAATTATTTTGCCACTTCCACGGCCGAGTGCACTTTCATTTCGAATAATAAATCAGTCCGTCTCTCTCCGGTCGACGGCCGGTTCCTTTTCCCGTCTCTTTCCATTTTTGTCGCGCCGAACGCGACCCGGCGATTCGGTGTTTGCAGTTGGGAGCCTCGTATCCTGTACGAGCGTATATTACTATCTCCTCGTCGTGTCCATACCGATGCCCGGCCCCGGAATATTTTCCCGTGTTTCCCCGGGATTTCCATATTTCTTCTGGTGTTGCCGTGTTTGTTTTCGCCATTTCCCGATATTAAAACGCTCGAGTGCCGCGGTCCCCGGCTTAGGTATCTCTCTGTCCCCGTTCCACCCCGGCTGCCGTCCGTTATTGTCGTCACTCCTGCGGGACTCGCGGCGATTTCCTGCGCGGTTGAATGGAAATATCCCGCAGATGTCGCGATTCTTATGCACCCGGGCCTCCCGACGTGCACCGTATCGGCGCCGACTGCTATTTCGGACACCTCGATTGGCCAACGTCTGCCAATATGTTAAATATTAGAGCCGACGTGACGCGTATTGCGCCACGGTAGAAGTCCTAACGTAAATCGGCTGCCGTTCGTTCTATGGAAATCCATGCAAATCAGCCGCGGAACCGTTGCCGCCTATTCTTTCCTTCGAAAAGTTTCGATTAATCTGCGGCGAGGCACTCGAAGCGAAGTTTTTACACCGTATCGTCGAGTTCTGCGGAAAAACTGGGTAAACGAATGACGTAGAAGTCGGGGATGCAGCCAGTCTATTTTTTTTCTTTAGATCTTTCAAATATCGTATTCTATTTTGTTACTCTCACTCCTCTCCTGCGAATGTTTTCAACTTGTTTAGAAAATGGTAAGAACGTTAGAAAAATTTGGAAATGCTGTTACATTATTTCCAACCTATTAAACATATTTAGACAGAAACTAAATTTCTCTTTTGTTCCAGTCTGTTGGAATTCAGGTATAAAATTTTTATTTTGCATAAATATCCGCAGTCTAGTGATTACGAATGAAACACAACTGATCGGATCGTAGATAAATTTCATGCCAGAAAATCAACCCCCTTGGAGTGTTTCTATAAGTTTTACTCGACGATGCTTTTTTCAGTATTTCGATGCGGTAGCCTGTTACAAATGGTGCAATTTGGAATGGAATCTCGTAATACAAATAAAAGGATTGTTCTCGCGGATATAGTGAGCTCGCAATAGCGGAACGGTCCAATCTTCTCGCGGCGGTTTTAATTTCTATCGGCGCAGAGCCTCGAATTTACGTATGAAACCGGCCGGGGTAGAAGGGATAGCAGTATTTACCCCCGGGAGGGTGCTTCAAGGACTGTTTATGGAAAGTCTCGGCGCCATGGAAAATGAAGTTTGAAGACCGCTTTCTCTCTCTATCTCTTTCTTCCTCTCTCTTTTATTCGCTGAGACTGTTTCGGGGATTGTTTACGCGGGGATCCCTCGATGAAAGTTCCACGCGTCGGGAATAAACGTTTAAACTTCTCTCAGACGGTTTGCCCGTGAACTCGCCCTCGAGCCGGGCTTTTTAATTGAAATTAAAGTGTCTCCGGCGCCTGGCTAACCGAGCCGTTCGATTGCAATTGATCACGATTATTACGGCAAAACAACCGTTCGAGACCCAACGATTTCCCTAAAGTCTCTGCAATCCCTGCAACGCGACAGTTCAATTCCCTTTCAAGTTTACAACTGTTAAATTTTCGTGATAACAAATTAATAGCGCGTGCTCCCGACATTAGACGAAACTGTAATAAAATGGGTAACAGATTTAAAAGAAAAATTTATTTCGGTGCTGATACCGGTACACCGATATCAGGTAAAAGTAGTTAATGACTCTTTGGATTCTCGTGTTGACGTAATTAATTGCTGGTTAATATTGCAACGACATAGTATTGTTGTAGTCCTAGTTCTAGTAAACAATACTGGTGTCTTCTTGAAAATCATATAAAAATTGAAACGTTAGTGGTCTCTGGCAAGACCGTTCGAGATATTTTACATTTATAATTATTTTGCCATACATTAGTGGAAATTGGTATGTAGGAGTTTTTTTCTGGAGTCATAGGAGAGCCCAGCATGCCATTGTAACATTAATGTAGGTCAGAAATAAATTTTCGTTTCAGGAAAATGCGAAGGGTGGAAAGCTAGTAGTACGAGTACGGCATAAATCAGACAATGCAGTTTACACGGCATAGAATTCCTAAACCACAGGGGATAGGAATGAAAACGAAATAAAGATGATAAAAAAACTCTATAAACCTCTATTTTGGTCCATAATTCTAATCCTACTATTATCATTGTAACTATGCCATTATTACTGTTATTATTCATAAAATCGACAGCTTTTTTTCTGAATTTTCAATAATCCCTTCTTTTCAATTTTAGAGGAACTAAAACCGGTAATAAAATATCTACGGAGCTCCCACTCAGCTTTCAATCGATACTACTAACGTCCATAAACCCAAATAATTATCTTCGGACGTATTGCTTCCAGAGAATGCAAATTACGAAGCAATAGTAATACAAGTACAGCATAAATCAAACATTGCAGTTTCCACAACACAAAGCCTTTGAACCGAAGCAAATAAATAACAAGGGATCAGGAACAGAAAAATTGTCAACAAACCACAAGTCTTCCACTCAACTTTCTAACATTCGCCAACAATTTCTTCCCTTTCAAAGGGCTTCAGAAAAAAAATCAACAAATCTCTCATCCAAGTTCCAATCCATATCACCAATTCCCTCTCCATCCGGACCAACTGTGTTGGCAACGAACCAATCACGGTCCCTCACTACCAAGCCCAAAGAATTCTGAACGAGGTACCAAAGATCACACTCGCGCTTAAAGACAGGGAAGGCAGTCGCGGTTTCCGGGGACCGGGAACGGGAGAGGGATATTCTGGGAAGACAATGTTCGATCCGGGAGCCGGATATCAAAGCGGACGGGCGCTCTGCGAATTTTTCGCGTCGTCGCGGTATCCTCCCTCCTCCATTGAAGTTGGGCTGCGGCAACAGCGCGCGGAAGTGGCTTTATGCTTTTAATAATGGCCCCCCCTCCGTTTCCCCGGCCCTTCCCTCGTCCCAGGGCCGCCGGAAATAGGTGCTCGACCCTTTTTCCGGTTTTTCAGGTAGAGCGGAACACGCGCGTGCACACACAGTCAGCTGCGGGGACGGGTTTCAGGTATCGCGGGCGCGTTCAGCCCCGCTTCAAGCGCTCCACTCGACGCTTTATGCCTTTGTACAATCTCTCGACTGTTTTCCATCGGCGATGTCGTCGTCGAGGACCGCCGACAAGCGGAACGGGCCTCGTTTCCCGTCAACGACGACGACGACGACGACGACGACGGTCGTTAAGTTCGAATCCGGATAATTGACAAAGCGGCCCGGAGCGGAGGCTTCGCGCGATCATCCTGCCGGCGTTTTCCTCGTGCCGACGTTTCCTCCTCTTCTTTCCATTCTCCGTTCTCTCTTTCTCTTTACCTTCGCCCTTCCCTTCGCGTCCCTACCTGTCTCGCTCTCATCCCATTTGCACAGATTCGCCCAGAGTTTTTTTCGTGACGTCGAGGAGGATCAAAGTTCGTCGCTCGCTTGGCAATAAAACGCCGCTGCCTCGAAGAAGTTCGAGTCTCGCGAGCCCAAGCGACGATGGAGTGGAATCTTTCTGCGGATGATGGAGAGTAGAATGTTTGCTTTCCCTTTTCCCCCTTTCCCCCCCTCTTACCAACAGCCGGCGGAAGAGATTGCGCATGGAGATTACGAGAGGAAGTTACTCCTTTGCTCTCGGGACGCTCCGTGAAGCCTGATTCGGCTACACTTCAGATTGTATTTTAAGGAACGTGTTGCTGAATTTATGTATCATTGTCATTATGTGTTTCCAAATAACGAAATTTAGTCGATCATCCCCCTCATTCGTCTCTGCAATTTCAATAAAAGTAACAAAATCTGAAACCGGTGATTTCACCGACGGTATTAAGTTCAGTTTTTTAAAAAAATATATATATATATAAATAATTCAATTACTCGTTTGTAACTTTAAGAGGTAGTTCTCAAAGGACCAAATCGCGAAGCATATTTACATTTTACTTTCTTTCCTCATCGGATTAAATAAGCAAACGCGAAAGTTGGATTTCAGGAAACTCCCAGTGACAATGCCCGAGAATGATGTTCGCAGTGGAAAGAATTTTTTCCCGGTCTTTTGTCGCCGGAATCCACAACCAACGCGAGCAGATCACCGCGAGGGTTTATTTCCGCGAAGAAAATGCGAAAGAAGGATTTCCCGTTGCATGGTATCCGCATAAATCCGTGCGATCTAATTATCGAGGCTGGGAGCAGCTCATTCAGCATCCAGATGCTCGCGGCTTCCACCATCAATATTGCATCCGCCGCGTGCGCGTGACTTGTTTACGATTATCATTGCAACAAAATGCATCGCCCCGTGCTAAGCAAATATGGGCCGGCACCGCTCCAAGATTATAAATGATCCGGTGCTCGCGACGATACCATTCATGCCGTTCCGCTGAATTGCCTCGTTCTTGATGGGAACCCGCGTAATTGTTACACAGAACTGAAGAAAATTAATTCGCCCTGCTCGTGACAAATGATTCCCCCGAATCCCTATCCAACCCGTTCCGTTCCTCCGGCCTGATAATGATCCCGTAACGCATATTTAATTCTCTGCGTTTCTGAGAGCTTCGAAATTAATTACAAAAACACACAATACGGTTGCGACAGATAAAATTGCACCACTGTTTGTACGCGAGCAGATTTGTTTGCAGATTTGAGCACACAGCAGACGCATTCGTTCGAGAATTAACAGAACCTTCTGTTCGAGAGGTGTCAGATTTCTCGTTTCAAAATTATCGAGGACATAGAACTGCTTTTGCGGAAATTTATTCTCACAGATCAATTTGTTCGTAAATATACTGGACTAAAAGTGGATTGAAGCCTCAGTAAAATCGATCCTGCGATTCATATAGTACGGTAAATGTTCCCTGAGCGAAAATCATTATTCAAATTGTGCTGCAGTGACTAAAAATACAGCGTGTCTCCCAAAATATGTAAAAAGGTATTATGGAAAATGTAAAAGTGTAGCTGAAATTTTTCCATTGTATCGTATAAATGAGTGGTTGGTAGTTCGTTAAAAAAATTATGTTACAGTTTCGTTTGGAGGTTCGTGACTTTAAGGAAGGCTAGGGGATCCACATTATGAGCGTAATATGAAATCTGGAAGACTCACCGGGCCTGTGTCGTAAACGATCTCGCTAAGATTTCGATATTAATACCGCATTCCGCGTTTACAGTAGTTAGAGTCAACTATTCCTGAGGCGCGCGGCAAGTGCGCTTCAAAGAGCTCCATTTCTTAGGAATACCTCGACAGCGTGTTGTCGTTAGCAAGATGAAATATTTTACGGAACGCTGGGCATGAATAAACGTAGACAGTCCCGTCGTACTCACAAATAGTCAGCCAACTGCCTCTGATAACGTGAGAAAGAGAAAGAGAGAGAGAGAGAGAGAGAGAGAGAGAGAGAGAGAGAGAGAGAGGCAGTGTCTCTCTTATATCGTACCACCAAAACGTGTTCCAACAAAATAATACCGAATTTCAATCTGCAGCATTCAGAAACATTTCCGCAGTTCAGCTTTAAATAATTAATATTTCTGCTGTAGGATGTCCCATTTTAATTATCCATTAACATTTAAATTCCCATTTAAATTAATATCGAGGCATTTTTGTTCACGTTAAACTATCAGAAATAGCTCAAATCAGATTGCGAACAATTCGTGGACCATCTTGTAGAATTTAGCCACGTGCAGATTAATATTCATGGAACTCACGAACGAAATTTAATCTCGGAGTTCGCATGAAAATTAGCGAAAAAGCATCGGTGAAAAAAGCATGACGTGAACAGGATAGCCGGAGCATAAACAGAGGCACAAACAGGATAAACAGAGCAGCCAGCAACGACAAAACAAAATTGAACAACCGGCAGTTTGAAAAGTCCGCGATCAATCCCGCGCGCGAGTCGCGGCATTGCGCGAGCTTTTTGTACTTAGCTGGCCACTGTAAAAATATTTAATTGAGAAACAGGGACGCGTGTACTCACCGGTGTCCGTGCTGCCAGGCAGAAGAATGGCATCGTCGCGGAACCAGGAAGTGACTGTCAGGTGTTCTTTGACGTCTTCCCGGGCGGTGCAAGATAAAACCGCGTTGCAACCCTCCACCACGGGGGATCTATTCACCCTCACGTCGTAGCCGGGCACCGTCAGCACTGGAATCCGAAAATAAAATCTAGGTTACAACTTCGGCTTCCAGTAAACTGTAATTGCTAGACTCCAGGACTTCGTAGCAAAATTAATATTTTCTTAGTTGATTCCGTGCATTAATACTTACAATAATTTTTAATAGGTAACACAACAAATCTGAAATTTCTTCAGTTTTATGATACATATTTTAATTCCTATTTGTGTATATTGATATAAGCATTATTCACATCCGCCTCCGCTTTACCAAAGCACCGTTACCTGAACGATTACCAAAACTAAATAAAACGGATGTAAAACATGGCGTAAAAATAAACAGAAGCGACATAAAAATCCGCGTGATAGTACACGGAAACGATACCGAAACCGTATAAATGTAAACGAAACTAAAAAAACTCGTGTGAAAACAAATAAACGCTTTGAAACACCGTTAAAAATTAAGCTGTGGAAATATACGTACACCGCGCTAACGGTGAGCCACGTGTGTTTTTTGTAAAAAAAAAAACATTAAACGAGATAAAGTTGCTTGGGGGATGCGGTGAAAATGATTTCCGCGGATTTTAATTGGCCGGGTTCTTATTTCGTGAATATTTCACGTATCGGTTCCGAACCGGTTAATAAAGCCTTTGTATAAACTGGAAATCGTCGCGTTGCATTTACAATGAAATCTCCCCCGTCTCGGAAGCATCGTGTTGCATCCGTAAATACGCTGATGCGTCATTAACCAGCCACTGATTACACTGTTCAACACCAAAATTGTTTTGCAGTACCTGTTGGGTGATTCTTATACACTTTGTTATTCCAAAACCAAATCCGCAAGCAGAAGTGCTCTATCACGCGACTTTTTCGAAAAATATTGGTTTTTGTAAAAATACATGATTTTGATAAAAAATGTTACGCAAAAACTAAACACGCGAGAAAGTTCAAGTTTGAGTCAAAAGATAGAGGGGACTCTCCTCTACATATTCATATAGTCAATTATATTTTTATGTACTTCCTAATAGTTGTAAATGGTCATTTTTTATCAAAATCATGCATTTTTACAAAATCAATATTTTTCGAAAAAGTTGCGTTATAGAGCAATTCTGCTTTCGGATTTGGTTTTAGAATAACAAAGTGTATAAGAATCACCAAACAGATATTTCAAAACTCGAAAAAAGTTTTATTTTGTTGGATAATATTATCATTGTTACGAATCCGGCGCAAAATCAACGTTATATTCATGTATATATGTGTTATATTCCGTCATGAAAACCGTGATTCGAGAACCTCGTGACGGTTTCAACACTATTATCGTCTGTCGAACTAATTAATTGAACGAGATTATCATTATTAAATGTAAAGAGAGTTTTATTTATTCATTGGTCGCTACTCCATACACCTAATTAATGGAACAGATAAGCGCGGCATTATTTATTAACGCACTGTCCATTGTCCGGTGTTACAATACTGCATCATTAAAGGGAAATACTTGATCCATTGCGTTACATATTTTAATAATCCTCAGTGATTCCGTGAAAATTAACAACTCCGTTAGGTCCAAAACTCCGCCCCTCCGATTTCCCTTTGTTATACTCGTTGTCATTAACAGTCTCTCATTTTAATTTCGTAATTGCGTGCAATATGTATATTATTAAATTCCAAGGTACACCTTTATAAACAACGTAAGAGAAAAATATTGAAGATAAAAGATACGATTATTTATCGTGAAATAATACAGACGAAATAGAAAATTCCACCAAATAAAACACAGGACATCGTTAATTTAAAAAATCGAATAGTCATTTCGTAGATAAGGGTTGATATTATTACACACATTGAAGCTGGATCTACTGCACGGGGAATTATTGAACGAATTTATCACTTCATATCCGCGTGTACTTTTGATATTGTTATAAAGTAATAATGCGGTAAGACGTTAATGCTGCGCACAGACCAGGTGCCAAGATCGCAACCGCGTATCATCTAAACTGTGATCCAATAATGATCATTTATTTACCATTAATGCCCCGGTGACGGGGCAAGGGTGAAAGGGGGATCCTATGATCGCCGCGAACGGTAAAGGAGCACGTCAGAAACTGATTAATAGCTGGCCATTCATAAATCACCGAGAAGAGCCCCTTCCGCGCGAGGATATCTGCCGGAGCGGCATTTGTTTAACGATATCGAATCGAGTCGCGGGTGTACAGACGGGGGTGCGGGTAGTTCGGGTTCGGTTCGACCGGCCCATCCCCCTCGCATCGTATTTGCATAGAACCAGAGGATCCCGGGGATTTTTCATGGAGTCCGACGTTGTTTACCAACACCTTCTCGAGTGCCCGGGGCGAAAGACACCAACGACGCAGAAGTTATAAATCACGCGGCGCGACGTGGTGCCCGGTACCACGGTGAAATTCTCACGGTAAAAATCGACGAGACGACCCTCATGAACCGAAGATGCCACAGCATCGTGCCATTACGACCCCACCCCCGATTCCCCGGCTAAATCGAGGATGTAATGGCCCCGAGTTTCTGCTTTGCCTCCGAGAACCCATCGAAGAATCGGAATGGCGTTCACGCCGCTCTGTTTCAGATCGAACTACAAACTACCCCCTATCGACGTTTAGAATACAAATCGCTGCGCCGAGGGTTCGGAATGGTTTATCCCCTGGCGCGGTCGACACCCTTTTAATCCCCGTTTTGAGCCGAATAGCCGAAATGTTTATTCGGATGGCTGGAATATATAACAGTGCATCGTGTCATCGAATTAGCACGAGACACGTATTTTTTTTAACACGTTCATATATTTTAAACATGGAAAATATCGCGTAAAGAGAAGCATTCGGTGTAAAATGCGAGTGCTGAAGTAAATGAATTACCACTTCTAAGGAGCGTATGAGTAAAATAAAAATTAAGAAAATCGTTGTGTTGAAAGAACCGGTTCGAAGATCTACAGCAAGCCGAACCGATTCGTATAGGTATTGTTTGTAGCCGAGACATCAGATTAACAATGCGTTCGCGTTTCAGTGTGCCGAGATATTCTTTTTGATGTCGGCCGGTGGATTTGCTCGGTTTTACGGCGGCGGAGGAGGCGGAGAGAAGGGCAAAGAAAAGCGGACGTTCGTCGACGGTGAATCCTCCGGCGGAGATAAGATTAGCGCCGCATCCGGAAATTCATTTTCAGCTCGAGCAGTTCCGTCGCTGCTCCATTTATTCTCGGAACTGACAGGCCAGGTACGATATTGCTCTTAATAGTACTGTCAGGTCGTCGGTCGTCACGCTGTTACGCTGTCTCATTTCGGCGGCGCAATTTAAATATCGGACGTAACGCGTTTACGAGCCTGCCCTTTTCCTCGGCTCTTCGTGGATGCGAATTCTAAAATCCGCAACGGGATACGACTTTGTACCCTCGTCCTTGACTGCAACAACCAACGAAACGCATAACAAGATCGCTGTTCCGACAGAAATAAGGTATTCCGCCTTTGAATAATTTTAATAGGACGAAAATAATGCAACGACATCCTTAAATACCTAAATTCCCTATTTTCCTTGCTCTGTGTTCTTATCGCTACACGGCGGATTTCACGGACTCCTCATAAAAATGAGTAGAAATGCTAAAAGATTTTTAAAATTCTGTTTCATTATTTTCACCCTCCAACACATACTTCGTTACTATCACAATTTCCTTTACGATATTCAGAAACAAGATAAATTTGTATTTTTATTTTACACAAAGATCCGTCTACTTGTCAGAAATTGTGTGCGAAAACAAAATTGCGTAGCTTCACGACATAATGTTGTCGCCATAGAAATAATTCCTTGCTTTGAACGCAGCAATTCGCACAAAGAGCAGCAAAAAGTCGGTCGCTTAAGGGGCTAAGCGTAATTAGTAGCGAAAGGTAGTCGCAGGGATCGCGAGCGTCGCGGCGTCGGGCGCCGGATCCGCGGCGTTACTCGAGCCTCGTTACATCGAACCTGAGCGTTCTCATTAACGAACGGGTTCCGAGACCGATAATCGCGGATCCGCTTCCGGCACTCGAGCAACAGCCGGAAGAAGAAGCTGAAGTTTGCGTGCGGCGACTGACCATCGCGTCGCTCGGCCTCCTGGATACAGAAGAAGCGTCTCGTTACCGGCCAATCTATTTCGCCGTTCCGATTCGAAAAGTTTCGCGGAGCCCTGCAGAACTCGCCTCTGAAAAGTCTGGGGAGGTTGGTCGACGACTCCCGACACTCTTGACGACGTCTCTCTCTCTCTCTCTCTCTCCCTCTCAGTTCACGGGGATGGGACACATCGTCGGAGGGGCGGGGGCGAGCCACCGTGGAAAAGGCACCGTTCATTAAAATGTGTTCCAGCCGGCGGTAATTACGCGTTTAATTATTTAAACGAGTGACCCGGCATTCACCAAGATTTCATCCCTCCCACGGGAAACGCGGACCCTACCTTTTTCCCGGGCTGCGCACAGTCCGATTCGCTACCCTAGCCGAGTTAAACCCCCTACCAATCTGTCCCTGTTGTCCCTTTTCCTTTCAACCGGTGTGTCTCCACTATTTGCTTCTTATTCCCCCCACTCCCCACGGATTTTTGCTCTTTCCCGTTTGCTCGACCCATTGTCTTGGAACTGCAACCCTTTTTCTGCGCGGCCACCCCACCTGATACAGTGCCCGGCAGAACGATGGGACGTTTGATACGTTTCAGGAATTTTTGTAATTCATCCCTCGCCTTGCAATTTAATTCCTGGATTTCAGATTGGAACATTTTGTGTTGCTTCAAAATCATTTTAGATCTTCAGTTCCCCACTCGCTGTGTCATGCAACAATATTTTATCACTTGGCGATTGAAACCGGCAAATCTATTACTTTTTGCTGGATTCCATCGCATATGGGTATACAAGGTACTGAAAACGCTGATAGAGCAGCACAAAAATGAAACAAGTCACCCATTTTACCAGACTAAAAGATCTCAAAAACCACCTAAATGAAATTTTTAGGAAACAGGTATTTGACAAAATTAAAAGGAATTATATAGAAAAATATCATAATGGAGGAGTGGATTTTGAATGGCATACATTTCCAAGTCGAGTAGATCGTCCAACTCATACTTCAATTTCTAGAATCAGAATTGGGCACTCAGAAATAACCCATTCATTTCTGTTAAATGAGAAAGAAAACACGATCTGCGATATATGTAAAGTACCAGTCAACATAAATCATCTGATAATAGAATGCAAAAAGTATGAGATATCTTCGGTCTTGCTAAGTATATCAAGGATACAAATATGTATAATACATTGTAAGAAAATGTACCGTGCTGCTAATGACCATTGAAACAATATTTTAGAAAAAGAAAATGGTCTTTCAGGTTTGAAACGAGGCCAGATTTATCGCCGTACGATTCTTCTTCGCAAAATTCCATCAGTTCCAATGTGAAGTTCGGTGTTCAAATACTTTTAGGAGCCACTGTACACCAAACGTTCCATCATTTCGTCGGACACAGTATATCTCCTGCCGGCCATCTTCATCTAATCTCGCGCCCTCTCGTTCTGGTCTTCTATCTGGCCGGGCTTTCTTTCTCCGGAGTCGGACTCGCAATTTCGTTTCCTTTTTTTCGTTTCCGACCGTTTCTCCCCCTTTTCAGGTGGCCGCCAGCGTGCACGCGCGCGCGCGCGGTCGCTCTTTGACCAGACGCACCTCTTTTCATCTCTGTCGCATTCGTACTCGGGGACGAGGACGTCCCGGACGTCGCGACTGCCTATCCCCGGATGGATGCACAAGGCACCGTGAATGAGACAGTTAATTGGTCATGAGGATAGGGGTCGCCGGGTTCGCCCCATTCATCGGGCCCGTTTACATTTCGAGTCACGGACCGCGTTGCTTATTCCCGCGTTAATTATCGCTGTTTAAAAGCCACCGGGTCGCTCTCTCGCTCGCGCGCATCCTGAACGGCCAGCTGATAACGGTCTGCGAGAGGAGATCCCCCACTCTCTCTCTCTCTCTCTCTCTCTTTGTGCGACACGCTTGCTCTCAGGATTCCGTTATCTACAGACCGCGGATCTTAATGGAAATTAAAGTTGGCCGGGGCTCTTTCACCGTAATTGGAATCAATTGGCTGCTTGCGTCCCGGCGGCCACAAAGTCTTTTCCCTTTCGCCTTTAAAGTAATCGCGTTGTCGCGTGGCAACTATGCATCGCGGAATTTTACGGACGATCTGATCCCCGGATACGAGAATCAGATACCGTATCTTCTTGAATTTCGGTTGCAGTGGTTTCAAACCGGAATAGAAGAAAAATACATTTCACTAAAATTCGCATTTTCAAACATTTGGAAGATTTTTTATATGCAGTAAATACAAGAATTTATATGCAATAAATTCGCCGAGCACTATCGTTTAAATTAATGACTATGTTTAAGGATGTTACACGCAATGGACGTAATGAATACTCATTATCTATCCAATAATCCCGAATTAATAAAGTAGAAGCGTGTAATCTTCTTTAATGAAACAGGAAGATAGATTAACTTCTGGTTGTGGAAACTTTCACTACAGTTTGTACTGAATTGTAATTCGCACGCTCATGCAAACTATGACATCGTAGAATTTACAGTGCAGTCATGTAGTTAAGTAAAACAGGCTTCTGCTTGGTGGGGCAAGTAGCTCAGGTCAATGTTTGATCGAGCAAGAAGTAAGAGCATAGTATCATCAAACCAATGATAGCTACGGTAACAAGCAAGTAATGAAGACAGCTCTTTAGAGAGACGGATAGAGAATGTTGCAGTCTAATCGAGTGGACACAAGGAGCAGATATTTGATCGAACTAATATTATACATTCAAGTTTGGACAGACAAGTGACTGATATTTACCGAAGCAAGTAGTACGAACCAGAATTTAGTGATACTGGATCAAACAAATAATGCCTGGTGGTATTTGATCGATGAAGCCATAGGACTGTTCGATAATTAGATAGCATGATGCTGTTATGAGGCTATATGCTCTGGCGTGATGTAAAACTAAAAATTCAGCAAACTAAACGCTATTTTTGAATTACTTGGGATATAGATTACAGAAACAAGCTACACTTTTTACTTTAAATTTACAGACGTGGTCACAATGCGTACAAGAATAGAACTCCATAATTAGAGGCAAGTACTGATTTCTGAAATAGTGTCGCAAATTTACTACCGCTTCCCAGATTTTTGCGAGGATGCTAACAGTGTCTACTCCAATTTTGAAGTTCGGTTTCACACGGTAACTAAAAGCAGCAGAAGCAAAAACCAAAGCCGGCCGATGTTCTACGCGACCCCGAAGTCGAGAGCCCTTCGGGGTCTCAGCAAGATTTTCCCTCATAGAGGGGGCAACATGGTCACGACGAGCATCGAGCTCAATCTCGACTTTCGAATTTCTCTTTTCGGCTTAAATTGGCCCGGCGCGCGCTTCCCCGCGGCGAAACTTTCGCTCAGAGCGAAACGAAGAATTTCTGTTGCCCTAGACGGCCTCGACTTGCGAACTTTGGCCGCGGCGACGGGCAGCAATCGATCGAGTCCATCGCGGGACTCGAAAGTTATCCGAAAATTCTGTCTTCTCAAACCCCCGGCGAGATTCGAGCAAACAAAACTACGATCTGGTGAAAATCTGGTACCTGCGGAGCTAATTTCAGGCTCGTACTACTCGCAGGAAATTTATCCGGACGAAAATTCAAAAAAGCTTTTCTTCCGAGCGACCTGTCGCGATCTACGAAATCCTAATTAGTTGCTCAGGGCTCGAGGGCTAAGCTGCTCGGATTAAAACTTATACCGTCGCGGAAAGAGCGTCCGCAATCGTGACCGTAAAACACATAATAGAAATTAAGCTCGACTTAACGGCTCCAATTAGGAAGCGCCGTTCACGGCTGCAAAAAGTACAAAGAGATTCACGGACGGGACGTAAGGATGAGATTCTTGATTATTGCAGTCGTTCCGCGGGGAACCGTTAAAAATTAGGATAGCGATGCGGTCCCTGAGAGGGCGCGCGCCCCAACGACCGGTTACGAGGTCGGGAAATGCTCCGGCGACGATAAAATTCTGCGGAGAGAGGGAGGAAACGACGGACGAAACGAAACGTGCAAATGAAGCCAATATGCGCAGATCTCCAGCCAACCGGGCAACGATATTTCCGTGGATTCGCAACCATCGCCGGGATTAAGTTTCTTCGGTTTACGTGACGGCGTCGTGTATCCGTTCCCCGTCTATTTCTGTATCGACGCGGCTCGATTCGCTGATTCCTTCGAGCGTGATCGGTTCAATATGTACGGACGAAATTAACCCCTTCAAGGGATCCATTTTTCAAGGCTTTTTACCAGCCATTCGATACGCCATCCAATTTATTTTGCAAATTCATTTCAATCTTGGGAGAACCGGCAATAATAAGTACATTGGGAAGGCGGAAATTACAGTTCGGCGACGACAGTAGTAATAGGCAGTGTTGGGGCAGACAAGAGGTTAATTCTTGGGAAGAAAAGCAGTGAAGCGTCTACGTTTGTGTAGACAGATAGTAGAAGGTCGTTTTTAGTCAGACAACTAGTAATGTCTCGTTCTAAATGGGGTAAGTAGTAGTGGTTCGGCTTTAACCAAACAAATGAATGCGGCTCGTTGTGCATCGGTTGCATAAGTAGTAGAGGATCGTTAGTAGTCAGGCAAGTACCAGAGACTCGTTCTTAATGAGATCAGCAGTAGAGGTTAGTCTTTGATGATGCCAAAGAAGAGAACTCGGTGATCAGTCAGATAAGTAGTGGAGGTTGTTCTATGATCAAACAAGTAGTGGAGTGAGTAGAGATATGTAGTAGGGGTTCATGAAATTAAACAAGAAACAAAGATTTTTTGTTGATCAGGCAAGTAGTATACCCTCGATCTTAATCAGACAGTAGTAGAGACCAATGATAGATAAAGCAAGTAGTATGAACAGTGTGTGACGAAAAAAGAAACAATAATTTCTTTGTTAAAAAAAAACAGAAAAATGTTGTTTGTTCAATAACAGGAGCAACTGCTCTATTATATAATCGTTTATCAAAAGAAAAGATTGTAAATCTACCTCCATAAGGTTCTCCGAAATCGTTCAAATTACTCCGCAGCGAAACAAGTGGTACAACTCACCTGGTATCAGACCCTTACAGCCCAATCAATATTTCCGACTATATACCACAATAATGAATCAAATAAATCGCGGCGTACGATCACACCGGCGAACGCGTGCAAAGGCAACAACCGGTTCCAATTACCGCGGTGAATTCTCCGGGCTCCCAGCGGTGAAGTATGACCCGAGAATTAATTAATTACCGATCCTGTAAAAAAAAAAACAATGAATCCCCGATAATCTCGCTCTCTTTCTCCCGGTTGGTCTAGTCGACTCGGTGCCAGCCGGGAACCGTCAGAGATCATCATCGAAAGTGGCACGGCTCGATGAATATTCCCAGGGTCCCTTGGCTTCTCGCGGCGCTGGTAGCCCGCCTGGGATACGTGCTCGGAGAAAAAGGGTAGCACGGTTCCCCTTTTAGACAATGCCGCCTTTCCTCCCCTCCGCCGCGCCCCTCCCCCCAGCCACCCACTTCGGGAATAAGTCCTTTGCCGGAGACGAGGGTCGCCCCGATGTCATTTCAGATAAATTCCTCATCGCTTTTCAGCCTTGTCCGGCTCGGCATCGCTCTTTACTATAGCCACGGCCTTTCACTTCGCGATACCGTGCATCCAGATGAGCAAGCCTTGCTCCGAGATGGAAAGCGCGCCGGAGATCAGGCGACTTTGCCCTTTCTCTAATCGAGTATTCCTTTTTCGCGACCCGCAATCCGACCACCGGAATGTTTCTCTCTCTCTTTCTCTTCCTCTCTGAAGGCTCCCCTTTCGTTCTTTATACGCGTGCAACCCTAATAGACTGGACAGTATTCAAATGTTCGTATCACAGTCTTAATCCGCCGAGTGTTTATACCTCCCGCCGGTGAAGCAACGAGTGGCGTCATCGTGGCGAAGGGTCGGCCGCTTAAAATAAACAGTTTACGCTTCATCGAAGGACCGCATTGTTCCGTTACTGTGAATCGAGAAATGAATCGCGGAACGGCGAAATATATGCAAATGAATGCGTTCTTAGTCGGCCGCGTGTTCTTTTACGTTTGATTTTATTTTACCGTCGAGACAAACAAAACGAAAGCCACGGGGGCAATGCGGTCGGAAAGAGAATGGGGAAAGAAACGAGGTATTATTCCCCGTGCTGTGATGCCGGCTCACGTGGCTATTGTTTCAGGACGCGTACAAGGGGAACCTATTAAAAGAGGACGGAGGGAAATTCTCGCGTGTATTTTAAGCACGTATTTCCATGTCGCGGATAGATCATAAAAGTAGGATCTGCGGAAGAAGTTGTACTGCGATCCGGTACTGTACCCACGATAATCTTGTAATTAACAGGACCACACAGGACGCGGAAATAGTTTCTGCTCTCCGTCGAAGAATATATCTAATTAAAGACGACTTAGTGCCTCCGGGATCGAAGGAAAATCGTGTGCGCCGGTAAGATTAGTTTCTCGAGAAGCCAGTTGGACCCGAGTCACGTTAAAAATCGCCAGGCAGGAGCAAACACCGTGAAAGGTTCGAACCCATTGGCGTTCGATGGGGCAGGGTGGCGGATCGAAGTCGGCGGTGGGTAGAACTTAAATAGAAGGATTCCGAATTCCCTTCTAATTTCGGTAGCCCTGTGTATGTACAGCTGCCATTCACGCTGCGGGGGTAGCTTTGTATGCACCGGTGGCGTTGGTCGGCTTAAAATCAGCCATTTAAATGGTGGCTCACGTAAACCCCCTGCCGGACGAAGTTTTGTCCCGTTGCAGCAACATTTCGCCTCCTACGGACATGACTCGTTTCTTCTCTTTCTCATTTTCTCGCCCTCTCCCTCTCTCACTCTCTCTCTTTCTCTCTTCCTCTCTTGGTCCTGGCACTTCTCTTCGGCTGGCATCGAGCACGAATCGAACTTCCTCCGATACAATTTAACGGCTTTCACCGGGCGTTTTCCCATCGGTATTTACCTGGGGATGTCTCGGCGGGAACGCAGTCCGTTACAACGCTTCCGGCATAATGGGATCTTCGGGAACTTTTAGCCGTCGCCGCGCGACCAGTCACGTTCAACGGCCGACGTTCCACGTCTGTAATTGACATTTATTGTACGCACGTAACCCTCCTCTCCCCGAGGGCCGGCTGACTCCCCGTATCGATGGATAAATAAATTTTCGGGCTCCCATCTTCCGCCGGATCGATTACGTGGTCGAGGAGAGAACGAACGTGACGGGAAAGGGCGAGGACACACCGACGGTCCCATCGGAACTGCATCGAGCCACGTTTATCGACAGAAAGTTACCGGAATTACGGATTCTTCGATTGACGCCGCGCAAGAGTTCGCCGGGTTTCGTCGGGAAAGTAGTGGAAATCAGCGCTCAGTCAGATGGGTGGTGAGATAAACCCATGTAACATTCGTCTGGATTGTTCACACTTTGCCAGAAATTTAAGAACATTGTCAATAGTATTCTGAGCTAGAAGTAGCACAAATCCTTATGGGATGAATGGTACAGACCAATGCCTTCAAACAATTAAGTGAAAGTGATACAGATCAATGCTTATAAATAATAAGACAAACTTTGTAACGCGTATAGCAAGTAAAGTACTGAAAAACGGTGTTCATTCGATCCAGTACTACGGACCAACCAGAGAAGTAGCACAGATCAACGTCTAATCCGACAACTGGAAAAGATGAACGACTACAGCACGAGTTAGTACTTCATCGAACAAACAGTACAGATCAATGCTTAATCGAACAACTAGTGCAGATCAGTGCTTAATTTATCGAATAGACTACAACCCAATAACTTATCGAACGAGTAGTACAGCTCGATGCCTGCTCGAACAATCAGTCCAAATCGCTCGTGCAACTACACCCGGCACTTATCCTGCACTATTCTTCCCTTCCTCCGATCCCGCCAATCGAATTGTGAGATAAATAAATTCTCGAGCTCCCTTTTTCCCCGGATCGACCAATGAATATGTAATGATGACGAACGTGACAGGAAAGGACTAAGAGGCGCAGTTTCGATGGCTCGGCACAGAGAAATTTCCCCCGAACGAGGCGGAATAGGAGATACACGGCTCGGGTCGTGGTAAGGCAACAGCATATCGAGCGAAAGTAACGAAGATCGTTGCTTGCACGGATCAATGTTGTAAGACGACGGTGTAAGACGTTCGCATCAAGCGGGCGAGTGGCGCACGGACGAGCACCCAGACAAGCAACACGGGAACCGTGGCCCTGTAATCGGGCAGCTGGTTCGGGGAACTATGCCGTTGGCAAGTAGATAAGTTCGGTGTT
The DNA here is from genome assembly GCA_028454255.1 of Halictus ligatus. Lineage (NCBI taxonomy): Eukaryota > Metazoa > Arthropoda > Insecta > Hymenoptera > Halictidae > Halictus > Halictus ligatus. The sequence goes on along the minus strand of CM052139.1, from coordinate 4,759,636 downwards.
TGATCAGACAAGTAGCGCGGGGAGTCTGTGTTTGGCCGGGGCAAGAATCGTACACCATTCTATCCGGTAATTTCCCGCACCGGTTGGCGAGCCGAAGGAAACTTCTGCCGGGTGGTGGACGCGTAAACACGAGCTCACCCTCGCAGACATAAAGACTGCACAATGGTCGTGAGAAAAACTGGCTGCTGGAAGAATCTACGGATCTTGGAATATTCGCGGATTATTTACCGTCGGCGGCGGCGGCTGCGGCGACGGAATCAACTTTACCTTGAAACTGCTAAATATTCAGGTGATTATGCTAAGCAGCTTTCACTTATAATCAGCTGGCAAGTTATTCGGGACGGGGAACCAGCCAATACAATACCCGCGATTCTACTTCTCCCCCGGGAGGAAGTGCTTAACGTAACAGCACCGCTAGCAGCGCGTGGCTGCAACATTGATCCGCACATCCGCTCGCAAAAACCGTAAGGGGAATCCTCGCCTGCGGCTTGTTTAGCGACAATGCGGTCTGGCAAGTAGGTGCCTTGTTTACCGATCACGCCTCTCGGATAACACTTCCGGAAACGAGCCGGGAATTGCGCACGAAACCTGCGGACCCGGACACTTGCGACCTAATGGTCGTTCTCGCCGGTTCTTCCCATTGTCTCGTATGGGGGAAAGAAATTTAATCCGAAAGTCTGTAGGAGGAGAGCCCGATAAGTTTTTATTTTTGACAGAAAATGTTCGTTCAGCGTCCTACAGGAAATTGTTGGAAAAATTTAAGAAAAAAATGTATTAATGGAACGATGGATACTCGTGTTTTTATTTTCAACTATAAGTAGACTGTCTCGGACAGGCTGAGAATTATAAAACAATTTAAACAACTTTTAGCTAGGAAAGATGTTCATTGAACCCTTCCGCAAATTCGTGGAGAATTTTATACACCACGAGGAAATAAACGTATTCACTTTTACGTTAACACTTTCTTCATGTACATATGTAGAATTTTATTGGTCTATTTTCCTAAAATCTCTCTCCTAAATACTCCCTCGAATAATAAATAAATTCCAAAATTTTCCACGATTTGACGGGAATTCGGCGAATATGGAGCACAGTTTAATGAAAAAATGAGAAGCAGACAATCCGTTAACGACCACGGCCAGACGCGTCTTTTTCATTCGACACTAAAAACGTAATTACTTTCGCGATACCGTATATCGTTTGCATAGCGTGGCGCGCGAGTATTTTCATCTCACTGTCGAGCACGACGATGAAGAAAAAAGCATAGTAATTAATGAGTGCCGCGCCGGGATACGATAATGAGACTTGTGTCCGCGTACACGGTGAAAACGTGACGGCCATGCAACGAGACCGTGTCCGCCTACGCAATATTTTGCACTATTTTTGTGCCATTAACCGGGCGCGTTTCGCTTTCATTCGGGGGCTCGGTGATTCGCGTCGAAATCTATCCGAAATTATTTAATTCTTAGGTTGGCCCGATTCCGCGACCATTATATACCTCCACATAAAATTAATAACGGGATTCAATTTGTTTACCATAGAAATTTTGCTTGAAACATTTTGTCGCGTAACAAGCAGGCTCCAATGGAGCCTTTAACTGATATAAATTCAAAGTGGCAGAGATGAGTGACTTCAGCAACGTACATAAAATTAATTTCATTTAACCATCGCGCATGTTGGACAATTGGTGGCGAACACGTTAGGACGGGACAAGTTCCAGCGGATTTGGAATATTAATAAAAATTCTCGTGTATTCTTGTTGACTTACCGGCACGAAGGGTGACCTCGCGAGACAGCACTGTCCCCACGGAACTGGTAGCTCGGCATCTGTACCTTGCGTTGTGGACCTCCGCGCGAAAATCCTGCGCGAGGAACGGCGGGAAGTAGAGGGTTCCATTCCCGAGTAATTGCCTGCAAATAACGGAAGGAAAAAAAATGTTTGTCGTCGGCCATAATGTCCCGCGTACATTTCCATTCCCGACGTTATCACCGGAAATGGAAATTCTACTCCTCCCAGATTTGCTTCGCTCGTGCGAGTACCGAATATAAAAGGCAGAGAAGCTTTTCAGATGTTTTAATTAGGAGTGTATACGGTCGTAGCGAGTGTGGGTGGGCTTGATGATGTTTAATGATCGCGGTCGCCGTCCATGTAATTAAATTTCGATGAATATTGCATGTCGCAAATCTTCAGCGTAAATCAATTTTGTAAGGACACCCTTGTTCAAGGAAAGAAATAGATGTTTAATTAGGGTTTTTCCTAGTAAGTATTTATTAATGAAAATGTCTACAGTTAAAAATCTCATAAATATTTCAGAAAATACAGGACAACGGCAGTAGAGAAGATCAATTATTTATCAGTCGAGTGATGCAGGAAATGCTCGTTCAAACAAGTAGAGTAGCTCAATGGATCGCCGGACAAGGAAGCAGGAGTATATATAGTGAGGCAAGTAGTGGCAACCGGTGAGGCGTCCGACAAGAAATGCGTTAGACAACCTAAAGTAAAGCCATTTGAATAAACAAGTAGTATAAGCACATCCCTAGTCAGACAAGAAACGTTTAACACGTTAGGAGTGTAGTGCGAGTCAAACTTCTGCAAAATGTCATATAAAAACGTTTTAATTAAACAATTAGATGATCATATTCTCTTGTCAGACGAAGGAATCAACGAACGTATTTAATACAACTGAAGCTACGTTAATAGAATATTTGTAGATAACATATCTGATCGCGAGTGATGAAGATCAACCATTCGTGAAACGTCAAACGGTGGCCTACCAATTAGACAAGTGGAGGGTTTCGATTGCTCGTCAAACAAATAGAATAACGCCCGCTGGACAGGTAAATGGCGATAATTAATAACACACGGGGCTTTATAAAATAATTTTTCGATCAGTTATAGAGTTTACGGCAGCCATCGGATATTTCATGCTGACGTGCGCGGACGGTGAAGTTGAACGCATTAAACGTTAATGTAAATCATTTCCCCGGGCAGGCGTCGTGTGCCCGCCTCGTTTAATCCGTGTTCATATTTATCACGTGTACGGGAAAGCTTGCCCGGGACACGTTGTCGATAATCGAAACTGAAAATTCGGTTATTTCCGCGAGCATCGATTTTTTCATGGGACCGTGCGGGTCAGTGCTCAAAATCGAAATTTCGCGTCGCATTTCCTGAACACGACAACCCCCATTTACCTCGCATTCGTGACACACACCTGCCCTGCTCGGACAGCCATCTTTACTGAGGTAAAATGTGTCAAAATTTCCGAACATTAAAAAAAGCAATCGTCTCTTTTCCAAAAAACTGAGTGCTGTGGATTAGAACACTTCGCTGACTTTTTTTCACAGAGCTCCATTTTTGAACATTTTTCTGGCTCAACAACCCCTTTCGAGAGCATGATATATACAACTATGAATATTCCCAAGTACACGATTTTTGTATTTTATAAAATATGTAGAAACTAAAATTGTTCAATCAATTTCCAAAATACGATCCAAAATCTGAACAGTTCCATCAATATATTTAAATATTCATTTCCGTTGAATTGGTAAATATAAATCAATTTTGCATTGCAGCATCGGAAATGAAGCGAGATAATAAATGTCTGTATAAACAGTTACATTAATATACATTACATAATTATTATAATAAATTTGAACAGGCCCGTAACTACTCCAATAATTCGCTTGGGGCTTAACGAAAGAGGTCGCCGAACAAAAAAGCTTTAAATAGAGGGTCGTGACTCGAAAAAAGGTAACCTATGAATTAGACGAACGACTGGTACGTATTACCATGAAATGACCGTAGCGCTGACAATTATCTCGTCCCCCGTGCATTTGCATTCTTTCCAGCTCCATCGAACGAAACATGGACGCCCGTCGGAGTCTTCTACGAAAATTGCAACCGCCTCTGGCGCCGTGTAAAGAAAAAAACCTTCAATTCTCTGATGAACAGTTTCAATTGGTCGGAACGTTTTTACACAAGTTCCAATTTGCGTAAATAGCGAGCGATTAATTCTGTTTAATAATTCTATCCGGCTTTGAATCTACAATTGAAGCTCGAAATTCCTTCCATCTCGCGAATTACACTTGATCTAATATCTGCGTTCGAATTTCGACCTCGCTCCCGAGTCAAATTTATGCGCAAATTTTACTCGTGTAACATGTATTGTAACGTCTCGTTCCAGAGCGAGCGCGGGAGGGGAGGAGGGAGCTTGGGAATGGTGGGAATATGTTTTTAAAATGCAAACGGGAAATATGATTTGATGTTGGTGTTGGTGGAAGCAGATGCACTGTCGAATCGGTGTCGCAACAGCGGAATATAATGTCAACACGCGACCGTAATGGTTTAAATACGCCGGCGCGATTTTTTTTCTCTCTCGCCCGTGCCCTGTATGGCATTCTATGTCGAACACGCAGTGGTACCGTGTCACGCACGGTTTTTCAACGCGTCAAGCGTCATCAACAGATTCCCACTCGTGCGTGGGTGGCACCGCCCACGAACCACGCCGTTCCATTTTCGCGGGGGTCGAGGATGCGTTAACCAACTCCCGGTCATGCATCATCCGCTCGATGTCTGGCCGGCCACTGTAAAATATAATAATCTCGTGACACGGATTAAATGGGCGGGTCGTTCCCGTTGGCCGATCGCTAGCGCGGCAAGACAAATTCCAGTATACGAGCCGTAATGCCAGGTGCCTCGTTCGCATAACTACGAAACGTTTCCGGTTTTCGTGTCGGCTCGTTATTTCTGTTGATCTTCCCTTCGTTTCAACTACCTCGTTTTCAACACACTCGTACAAACAAGATGCTTCTTTATACACATTATTATGCATCGTATATAGCGTGTGGGAAACCGAAAATATTCCTTCCCGAACATGCTACGGTTTGAACCATTTCTGGAAACATTGGAAAATCTTCCTCGGGACTGAATCAACCGCAGATCGGAAGATTGTACGTAATAAGAAGCAGAAACGTGATGTACGATTTTCTTTTTTGCTTGGTGGTTTTATGGAGCTTTAAGGTAACGGAACTTGATCTTTTTCTAAAAATAATTAGTAGAAATCGACGTTTACTCAGACAAGACTGATGTTGATTCAATGATATCACAAAGAAAACAAGTAGTAAAGGTCCACATATGATCCTACGATTGTCCGATGTTGAAAAACTTTCAGAAGGTACGAACAAAAACAGCAATAAGTAGTACAAGTCAGTGCCATGTCAAACAAGTAATAAGATTTCCGAGAAGGTATGTGCATAAACGAAAAAGAAGTAGTGTGAGTCAAAGTTCCATCGGACAAGCATCCGAAAGATTCAGACATAACGAGAACGCGTGTACACGTAAAGGAGAATGAGTAGTAGGGATCCGCGGCTCGTCGATGCCATTTCGCCGGGCCATCAGATTTTAGTGGTGCACTGTTTAAAATTCCGAGAAGCACGCCGGAAGGTCTCGTTCGTATCTCGTCGGCGGATCCCTCCTGAATGCGGCCTTAAGACCGCAGGATTCAATCACTGGTAAAGAGTTTCGGAAAATGTTACTTTCACCTGGGAATTCCTCGCTGATCCCAGACATCAACCGCAGGGAAGATTGGATCGTTTCTGTCGAAGTCACGGAACAGTTTGATTCTTGGAGCGGATACGAACAGTACGAGCTCCCCGGCCGCAAAGAACTTCGCGGATAACGCAAGGGGAAGCAACCTTCGATTTGGCTGGCAACCCTTTCAGCATCCCTTCCTCCGCTCCTCGGATCCCAAGGTCCCTTTGAGCCTTCGATCTTCGCTCTCCACGGTCAGCCATTCAACGGTCGCGTTCATTTGCGTCTCGGGCGAAATTGGCTGCCAGTTATCCGTTGCTCGAACATATCGATCGATTAAAGACGTATCGGTGCCCTCGAGGGTTCCCGTTCCGTCGAGGAAAAGAAACCACCGACGAGTTCGAAAGCGTTCGATAAAGGGAACAGTGAAGAGCAGCTTGTAGCGGAGAGATACATGTCGGTGAAGGGTCCGCAAAGGAAGATACGCTAGGATAAAGGGTTTCAAGGGGGTGTATCATTGGAAAAAGAGCACAGAATGTAGAAGCGAACGTCAAGCAAGAAAGAAGCGTGTCTGATCAAAGGGTTTCTATACTCCTTGTTTGAGTACAATTCTAGTGACACTTGTTGGATGAGACGTCCATTTTTATTACTCATTTCCATTCAGAGTGGTTCTTGCTGCATCCCCATCTTTGTAACACTTGGCTGATCAAGCCTTGATCTTTACTACTTTCTTTCGTTCGTGTACACGTTTTCTGAATGTCTGTATACATTTCTCTGGATTTATACGACTCGTGATGGATTAAATGTTGACTTATACTACTTGTTCCTATTCACTTATGCACCTTTTGGTTTCGTTTGGGTGTTTTTATGTTCTTAAGACATTTGTTGTTAAGACGTTCAATATCCTTGGAATTATTCTTGGTAACTGTCTTGGAATTTTCGATATGCAGCCAACGGTTGAGGGTGAACGCTTGCGGCTCCGTTTTTCGCATCGTTCCGCCACAGCATGGCAACGTGATTAACGTATGATGCCCATCTATCGAAGTCATGGGAACGAGAGTTTACGCTTTCCCCGGGGACATCGAGCTGCGGACAAACTTACGAGAGACGGCCATTGGATAAGGAACATTTCAATTACCAGGAGGAAATGGTTTCCCCAGGTGCCACGGTTACGATATTGCCGAGCGTACAGCATCAAACTTCCAATAATACGAATCTTACACGATCCGGAGGGCTTCGCCTAGCTGTATCCCGAGGATAGATACTGGCAGTCACACCGAGTACGATCGTCAAAGATACTTCCACTTTGGATGACCCACAAAATTTGTGAACTAAACCAGTTCCAAGTTCCATACGTACACGAAACGTTACTTACTCGATCGATTAATATTTTTCACTGCATTTGTAAATACACTTTTGCTATGACTTTTTAGGATCTTTTCATCTCTTCATTTTTGTAAATTCTTTCTACGACACGAGCTTCGAAACGTACATAACATTCTTGTTACGTATTATAGTGGACCTACACATTGACACATTATGTAGTTCTTTCTCACAAGCTACACGTAATCACCGTTAAAAGATTGAATAAATAATTTTTTCATTCCCTACCCGACACGAGAAGTTTGATGGATCCGTAGGAATCGATGGTCGCCTGGAAAAAGGCATCGCGCCGTGATTGCTAACCGGACCGGTTCGAAATTGTTAATTGGTTGCGGCGAAAGTTGCGCGATAATGACGGCTCTTGCGAGCGCAATACCGCGGCCGGATTTTTCCGGGCCTGGACAATGTAAGTTCGATCGCGGAAGCGCGTTAGGAAACTCCGGCAATTTACAGCGGCTCGAAACTTCTAAATCCCGGACACGCTAATCCGCTTACCCGTTTTCTATCTTGTCGTACACTCTTGCGAGTAACGTCGCGAATTTTGCAGCTGAAAAAGCGTGTCTTACAAAGGTCGCTCGATAACTGAAACGGAATTACGGGAAACCGTCCGTTTCGTCAACGAAAGTCGGCCCCCGTTGGACGCCTTCCCAGCGGACGGCTCTTTTTCGACAAATATCTTCGTGACGTCGGGAGGACAGACTAATCTCGGCCGGCGACAAGTAAATAGAATTATCTCCCCACCACCTCCCATCCCGCGCTTCAATCCGAACGGCGAGATTTCGTTTCGGTTGTTCGTTTTGCTCGTGCTCGTCCGTTTATTGTAGTTTTCCTTGCTGAACAAACGATTAAATCTTGACTGATGTTTTGGTCACACAGGTGGAGAATGTCGGTGTTTCGTTCGGCAAGTGATATAGAACGTTTATGGTCGGACGGGTAGAGGATGTCTGGCTTTTATCTGGTGATTGATATAGGACGTAGATTGTGAAGCAAAGCATAGGACATTTATGGTCGGACGTGTAGAGAATATCAGTGTTGGATTGGTCGAGTGATATAGGATGTGTATCATCGGACAAGTAGAAAGTGTTATATTGAAATTGATACAGAATGATTTAAATCAGAAACTGTATTACTTATTTGCTCCAGTAAGTGATAAAGGACGTTCATAATCGGACAATTAGAGAACTCCAATATTTCAATCAGTAAGTAGTATAGCTTGTGTATGGCCAGATAAATAGGGGAGGCAATGTCCTATCTGCCAAGGAATATAGGACGTTTATGGCCAGGCAAGTATACTGCTTCGATAAGATATAGGACAGTTATAGTCGGCCACGCAGAATATATCACTATTGCATGGAACAAGTGGGATAGAGTATATATAGTTAGGCTCAATGCACGCATCATTATTGTACCCGGCAAGTGGTACAGAATATGTCCAGTCAGACAAATAAGCAATGTCATTATTTCCTCCGGCAAGTGATATAGGAAATTTGTAGTCAGGGCAGGAGGGGATATCGGTGCTAGATCAGGCAAGTGATGTAAGGTACATATAGTCAGACAGTCGGAAGACGACGCTGTTGTATTCTGCAAGTGATATAGAACGTGTACGGACAGACAACTATACGAAGTCAGTGTTTCGGTTGGCAAGTGGTGTGGACCGTTTATAACCAGGCCAGTAGGGGGTGTCAAGCTTTACGACGGTTATAGTCAAACAAGTAGGATAGTGATGCAAGAGGCGTAGTCAGATGAACGAGGGGCTCACTGTTCCGTGCGACAAGTGATATGGAACGTGCACAGTCAGGCAAGTAGCAGAGATTAATATTCATAATGACGCGACACCGTAATTAGTTTGCTACACGTTGCGGCGGTGCTCCAGCAAGAATGTGGAAGTGGTATGTGTGTGCTACGAAAAGAAGTAGAAGTAAGTGTTTAATCGGACAGGTGGTTCAAACAACGTGTGTGGTGTCGTAATCGGTCAGTTTAATGTGAATGTAAATTAGTGTAAGTAATTGTAGAAAAAATACAATGCTCTAGTGAGTGATTCAGAAAGAAATGAATTATGAAAATGTATGAACGTAGTGTTGGTCAATGTTATGACAGATCAATAATTAATGAGATAAAGTGTTGTCTTGGGAAAGATCTTGAACTTGTTTAGAAATAAATTGGCTTTTCTCCCACTTTGAGATAAACGCGAGGAGATATATTGCAGTTCGGAACCAAATGGAAATTTCATTTCGATAGTATCGAAATTAGCCGAGAACTGTTCCGGGCACATTGTCCCATATGAAGCTCTTATGTTGATTGCTTACCTAAGCCCGGGAACAGCAGTGACCGGTCTCTGATCTGGGCTAGTTATCCAGGTGACGTGCGGCGTTGGACTCCCATGGGCAGAGCAGCTTAGCTGGGAGCCCGTGGTATTGGAGAAGACCAGGGTACTTGGTGGCTCGAGAACGAACACCGGTCCTTGCTGGCCAAGCACAATTTCCAAAATGTACGCTGAAAAACAAACGGGAAAACCCGTCAGTGATACTAGTATTTACGGAGGCCCCAGATTTTTCCATGGATTTACATAAAATTTTCATTTCGCCCGATCCCCCGTTACTTCATTCACCGTTCCCGTGAAGTTCCAGACTCTCTGTAACCCCCGACTATTTGAATTTCATAATTTTACTACTCCGAAGCGAACGCTATTAATGGAGTTCGTCGAAGAAATTTTCGAAATAAAATTCCAGCTCTCTGGTAATCCTTTAAGCTTCAAATGCGATTTCGCAATTTGAGGTACACTTCTGCTACAATTGCTGGATTACCCAAATCCGTGGACGAATTTTGCAAAAATTAATCTTTATCTATACTTGTGATGCTTACATTCGGTTTCGATGATAGCTTGTTTTCAATTGTAATGCTCACAGATTGGGAAGTTAATCTTTCAAGTATCAACTTCAATTATCAGTTTCCTATTGAAATATTTTAAATGTTTAAAATAAGGTATAAATGGAACATCAATTATTCATACATGAAATAGAAAATAAATGGAATGTTTTACTGGCTGAACGTGAACAGAAAAATTTAATTTGTAAAAAGTCATATTTGTTTAAAGTGGACGTTCAAAATCAGTGAATTCCTACATAAGTATTTTCGGGGAAAGAAGGCGACGTTGCTCGGTTATTTAAACAATGATTAGCCAAGTAAAGGAAACGGACGAATTACTCGATTCGCAGGCAGTATCATTCGAGGCAATTTTCCGAGCGCAAGAGTTCCGTCAAGCGGTTCGACAATGAACGCTTTGATATTGCATGCGGGCATCGCATTTTGCGTTTGGGGCTCGGACAACAGAAGTGCGAGGGTGGGATTGGTAGGTAGCGAGGGGGGGAGGAGGAGGAGACGGCGTTAGCAGGGAGGGATTGTCATACAGTCCAGTGCACGCGCACTACAACAATAATTCAGAAACCGGAGAAATCAATTCCGGTAAGCCGAATTCGACCTACATTCCACATCGATTTGACACTACGGCCAGCCTGAGATTAAACGGCCTGGGAACGAGCGACCGCGTCACCGGCCCGCTGAAATATTTAATTCGAAATCCGGGGATTTAAAAAGCGCTTTCGAAAGTGGCTCTTCGATTTATAGGGAAATCATTCTCTCGTTCCGTTCCCCCGTTAAACTCTGATGCGCGTATATACTCCGCGGGAAAAGCCGCTATTCCATTCTGCGCGACATTTTCACAGCGTAAAATAAAAAGTTTCCCCATATATGCTCAGTTATCTACAAAGCCAACTGTACACAACGCTGCATGTCATTGAATGTAATATTCTAGTTTTCCAGTAACGTTTTAGTCAAACTGCAGTCTTCAAATAATAAATACTTTAACGTACTACCACTGAAAAGTTAATAATATTAAATTGAACGAATTGCTCCACTGTGCGCGAAGACTTCTGTGAGTGGCTGTATGTAGACGAGCACGCGGATAAAACTGGCACCGAGCCAGAATGAATTTCTACCTAACAAGTGGAACAAGTTTTATATCAAGATTAATAGGAGAGACTCCAATATTGTAAGTAGAATAAGACAGTATCCAATCGGGCAGTTGATGTAATTGATATTGACTATGATATTATATATTAATAGGTAGTGTCTCTCCTCGAGATTCACGTTTAACAAAACGATATTTGTCTTTCTAAAGTTAACGAACTGTTTTACTAAATTCACATTTTTTATTTAACAGTCTTTTGAAACTATAAAGTGCAACATCACTGAGTATCGTAGGGAATTATATCGTGGTTACCGATGGAAGAGTTACGAATGAAACCACCCTCATTTCGGGGCGAACGTCCAGCGTTTAGGAACACCTTCTGAAAGGTCACGTTCCACGTGTTCGCGAGAATTATAGTTCGAGGGGGGGTTGTATTATAGCAAGACCGAATTTCCAGTCTAGACCATTTTTAGCGAAGCTCGCACGTTTCGCAGGAAATTCAAGCGGGATCGCGAGACAAGGTTAGCGTGCGCCGCCGGTGGAAACAGGGGGAACGCAAAGAGCAGCGGTTTTTCGCTGACACGCAGACAGCCGTGAAAACGTTTCTCCCCGCGGGACCGCGTTGTCGCTGGGGGTAATGGGCGAAGATAAGGATGAGAGGTCGCGTGCGTACCGCGGCTTCCTCGAGGAGGCTGCTTTCTTTATGAAACATCCCCGGTCCGACGAATGGAAATCGTTCACGCTCCAGGTGGCACCGGCGACCATCTCATTTTTACCGTCGTCACAACGGCACGCAAATGAAAATGTCCTTTAACACGTTCGCCCGCCGCCTCACCTACATTTCGTCATTCGTTCGGATGAATTTTTCTGCTGACGGATCTGCCGAACGCGGGGGAATTGGAAGAGCAGTGGAAGAGGATCTTCAGAGAATTTTCTTATCGTCTTTTGCATTCCGAAATATTCTACAAGCCCTTAAACCTCTCCAGTCTATTTATTATCTAAAATTAGACAGTGCACCGCGAAATTGTGGCAATCGTTCCAACCATTATTAAAATTGCAAATGGTCGATAAACGCGACGGACCGTTCGGGCACACCACCGTCCAACCAGCGGTAGCAGTAATTAATAATCGGTCCGGTTTTAAATAACTTCTCGAGCAACCGGAGGCGGTTTGGACAATTCTGTCCGCCGGTTAAAACCGTCGGGTTCGCTATCGATCGAGCTGGCGCCGTTCGACGGAACAGGATCGATGGGATCGATCCAAGTTAAGAGGCTCCCCGCGAGCGGAAATAATTCACCGGATGAATTATTTAGGTCGGTGTGGGGCCGCGGTGTGGCTTAAAATACGCTTTGACGCGGCCGGGATTTGAACGCGCGCGCGGCTCGCAAGACGCCGCGCCGCGCCGCGTCGCGATGAGATTTGCATCCCTCGTTAGGAGCTCCGGCGCCGGGCTTCTCCACGGGCAGGAAATTGAAATTCCATTTCATGACGGGCGTCAAGTTGCCAGACGGAGCCGCGTCGCGCGTTGCTTGATTCTCGTCTTTCGCGAAAGAGTCATGATCTTGGAATGCGACACGCGCACGCTCCGCGCGAGACGTGTGCCAGAGGAGAATCGCCGGGAAATAGTCAGGCTGGTTATTCAACCCGGCACGCGTTCGACGCGGTGATTATAAATATATGCCGTCGACAGAGTAATCCAGGCCTGTATGCGACCAGACAAGTGGTTCAGACACGTGTGTGGTTGGACAAGTGGTACAAACACACGCCTGGTCAGACAAGTGGTTTACAAATGTATGTGGCCAGACAAGTAGTTTAGAAATGTATGGGGCCCCAGCGAGTGGTATAGGGATGAATCTGGTCAGACAAGTGGCTTAGGAATGTTTGTTGCCGGTGGTGTGGGTCTGTGTGTAATCAGACGAATGGGACTGGACGTGGTCGGCATAGTAGTTCGGACAGGTAATATTAATTTGCCGGCTGGCGGGTGATTGTTACGGAGCTGCGAAGTTTTATGATCGTAGAAAAATGAAAAAATGTATAATGAACGCAGACTTTTAAGGAGATATAAACGTTTCAGCAAGAGAAAGTTTAAATTCAGTAGGAGATTTAAAAAAAAAAAAGAAAGGATTAAATTAATCCTTTGAGTCTAAAATTGAACCGGCACCTCTACGAAATATATGCAACATACGTAATAGTAAAACTATTCTGACAATACCGTCTATAATAAAAATAAACCCCATCATTTTTCTGGAATACTCTAATAATCGGATTTTCAGTGTTGAAAATTCGTTTCACATTGTTCTGCGAATTTGATCGAGACGATGCATGGAAAAACGATTAGAAATCTGACGAAGGAAACGAAGAAAATATTCTGCACGCTGCAGGTTTCAGAGAATGCGTTCGGTAACGAAGCGGTGGCTTTGTCCTCGTCAATAAAGGTACAAGGGAATAAGAATAAGGGGCCGACCCACCACAGAGAAAATTTACAATAAGCGGCAAGTATCCGTGAATCACCGTGGAACAGAGGGAATCCGTATTCCGGTTCTTCATTTCGATTATTACTTCGCCGCGTTCGATGAAGACGATGAATATCTCCGTAGCGCGTCGAGTGACAATTGATTTGTCCTTCAGGAAATAAAGTAGGGGAAGGGGGAAGGAGACAGAGGAAAAGAGAAAGAGAGGGCGCCCTTTTCACAGCATTTTCTCCAACTTTTATCGTAAATTTAATGAAAGCCTCGGACGCTTTTATTTACTCGAATGCCTTCATTCTTCCGAGGAATCACGGCTCGATGAATACCTGAACGATTGAATTGAATTAATAAACCGGATGTAGGCTGTATCCGTTCCTCCCGTTCGGAAGGACCGCGCCGAATTCGCGATCGGATCGAACGGAATTGATCGGGGAACGGTACGGAACGTCGCAGCGTTTCGTCCTATTAATTAAACGCCGACCCGTAAGCCGCAATTAACGAATTTACGATTCTATCGTCGGATCTCTTCGGAACCGACTCGTCGACCGATGATCCTTCGTGCATCCTCGAGGGTTTATCCTTTATGTCCAGACTCGGCAATGATCGGTACAGAAGGTGCGATTACCGATGAAATTAACGATAAATGTCTGAGATAGATTGCAAGGCAAAGGAAGCTCTGCATTTATGTACATGCGATTCTACTTTTTTTACCAAAACTTTCCTATTTACAATGGAGGTACATCAAGATGTTGTTGCGACAAGATTCGATAAATTTCATCCGCAGAATATCGACAGCCTATCGGTAATCGTCGGTCACAACTCTACCCGGAAGTACATTATCATAAAAAGCCGCGGGTAATAAATCTGTTTATGGTTCGATAAGATGGGCCAAGAAGACAACATTTCTGCCGGATCTCTCCGAACAGAAATGTTTTCCTGCGAGTTTCTCCGTGGTTCGAGACTGCGGTGCCGAGATGGAGATAGATGAGAGGAGTTCGCAGTAGCAGATGTTTCGCATGGCCGTGGAACGCCGGCTCCCCTCAGATTATAATAATGATCAATCTTCGTGTGTGCGTACCGCCGCACGTATTTCCGTAGTGTACGATAAATCACGGGCGCATTAATCAGAGAAACCAAACCCAGCGAAACTGGCTGTCAATGGGACCGTAAATTGCGTAACGCTGGATTCGACGACTTTGAGCATTAGTCTCCTCTGCGTGTGCAGATGCATTCGCGACAGTAAAATCGGAATCGAGCACCCGACGAACCGGTACACTCTCATTTCGATCAGTTGACCCTCAAACGGCGAGCATTTACGTTACTTTCACAGTTGAAAATGCTTCGTTCATAGCTCTACTTTGTAGGTTTTTTAAAAATAAATTATTCAAGGCTCTTCGTCTAACGATATTAGACTTTCTATTATTTCTAAAGGAACAGCTATCGTTTCAATTTTTATGCACTGGGTCATAGGGGACCCAAGTATCGCTGTCTACAGACTAAACAGTGATATTGTTCCAGGTGGGTTCTCGTGGAATTCTGAAGGGTTTCAGCATTATTATAATTCTATGAACAACTACTTACATTATATATGATATGGCATAATGCATTTACCTACCGCCGGTCTAATCAGTCATCCTACAGTTGGTTTCATTTGTCCAACGAATGAGTACTTATGTTCCACTTGTCTCACCATTGATCATTCACAACCTATTGTTCTGATCTCCGACTGATCCCATTTCACTTGTCTGAGAAGTGGCAGAGCTATGCTACGCGTCTGACGACCAGAACTTGGACTACTTTGCTGTCCAGTACTTTGTACCGAGCTACCGATTCGTACAACCGGTCAGACCGTTTACTGGCATATTCCACTGCCGAGTGGCTGGTGATACCGACTACTGTTTGTCTTATCGATTGACGTTCCACTTGACTCTCAAATGAAGGCTCTTATCTTCCCCCATCGCGACTTATACGATCTTTATTGGGTGTCCTTCGAATGACAGTTCTACTCCACTTCAGGAATGCATGTAAATCCACCGGGAAGTTCTTGCAGTTCGTCGATATGCATTCGATACAATCAGTCAAATGTTTCGATATCATATGAATTTATATCTCTCGTACGACACAAGAGCCCAGCATTTACAATGGAAAGCACTCTGATTTGTACCTTCACATCCGTCGGAGCGCCATTCTCCCGCGTCGTCCATCATTTTATGCATTCATGGGACCGGTTGCGTCAAAGAGGAGACTCGGCAGCCTTGCATTTCAACCGCGAATCTCGACGTGGCCGGATCCTCCAACGTTGCAGCACGATTCTACGCTCGATCGGACAATGCGCCGACACAACCGGTCACCGTTAATTTATATCGCGGCTTTCCCGACAATGACTCGATCAATTTATTCGTTTCCCCGAATTTATTACCGTTGATTTATTCACCCCGGCATTATTTTAATTCGACGTGGCCGCTGAAAAGGCCTTGATTCAAATCGTTCCGTTCGACGTACGATTGTATCGAAACAACGTGGAAACGTGAACCGTTCCGGGGAACAGCGTTCGACGCATTAGCGGTCTATCCCCGTAATTTTATCGTCCGAAAGGGCAAAGGGTATGAATTTCAATCGGCCATCCGAGAATTTCCGTCCTCATCCGCCTCGTCCGCCCTCGAAACCTGTTATCGAAGTTGTCGGGTTCCGCGCGTGTGCGGTGCTATCGGGCCAATACGTGAATAATTTGTGTATCCGATTCGGTCTGCGAACCGAACAGCTGGTCGCGTCTTCCAAATAATCTGATCGATAATCCCCTCGTCCCCACCCCCTCCCGTGCACCCGCTTTCTCGAATTGTCCGTTGAACGAACCACGTTACTCCGATCACAATTTGGCTTCGAACGAGCACGAAGATCGTTCCTCCGTTCCCGGCCATTCACAGCTGCCGGATCATCGAAAGACCGATCCCAGCATCAAACATAAACGTTCAACCCTCGCACACTTCTCGGATATACGACCTGCTTTAGTAGTAAAGAATAAACCTTTATTTGATCCTTGAAAAAGTTCGTAGACGCGAATGTAGAGATTCCATTCTTTAATATAAGCAAGGGTAGGGTGTGGTTCATTTTATTCGAATACTACTTGAACGAAGATATATTGATTAATTTCATTTTTACTACACCGTCGCATCGTAAACCAATTAATTTCACTAGCACGACCATATATTGGTTCCCACCACTTTTATAGCCACAGGTTGACTCGTTTCGCTTTTATGAGCACACGTAGACTAACATCGCTTGTCTGATCGTACCAAGATTTATATCACTGGTTCAGCTGTCTTCTAGAGATACGGTATACTAGTTGACAAACATGAACATGTTGTGTTGTAGTTGCATAAAAGATTCTTGGATAATTTCACTAGTTCGCAGAACCTGAAATATGAAAATTTTTACTCTGACGAACGTACGAGAGTTGGAATCGTGTTGCTGAAAGAATTAACAATTCATGTTTCTCTGCTTCACAGAGTAGTTTCTTCAAAATTGCTAAAAAGACTTCCACTGGCTGGCCAACACGTCGCCGAGATTCCTCCGTGTGCCAATGGGAAAACCAATCAAGTTCCCGGTGAAACGACATTATATTAAACGCCACTGTTCGATCAATCCTCGGGGCCGTATATCAAAGGTTCCCGCCCCCGTCGAAATTCATCGATCGATCGACGGGGAAGCCTGACTCGTAAGCTCGCAAAATCTCCCGGCACGGTGGGTCTGTACGTGGCACGTGTGGGCGTGGAACGTGAGATCCGACAGTTGCAATTTTACCGCATCTTGTCACTATCCAATCTACAATGCCCTCCCTCCGATCCTTCCGACCCTCCGACCGATGTACCTTCCACGCTCTTTTTTTTTTCACCACGTTATTTCGCCAATTTTCATTGCTCGTCCTCGATTCCATCCCCACGTGTCACCCCCCTCCCCGATATCGATTTTCATTGAGCTGCTTTATTTGTTTGCGTAATTCTGTTTCGACCCGTCGCTGGTCCCAGTAGGATCGGTTCTCACGCAGTCAGACAACTGAACGAAATTTATTTCGAAAAAACTCGTCGTTGCTGTCTGAACTCAAAATCATGATGATTCACTGTTAATGTCAATTTATTTAGCTCATATAAAATTCTGAATCATATACAGGACCTGTACTACTCAATGTCAGACTTGTACTACTTGTTTAGTCACTGGGTGAGATCATATGATTCTGCTAATTACATATGAGATTTCCGCTGTTGCCTGACCATATTCTGGATTTTTACTACTTATGTAACTGTCTACTTATCTAACCATATACTAACGACTTTAGTAACATCACCTGTCTGACCATACACTAAAGTTACAGTACTGGTCTGACTATTCAGTGGGCTCATACTACTTGTCTGACTATGAATCAGGTTTACACTGTTTGCTTGGGTGTAACAACTAAACTGACACAACTTGAATTAAATGATACTGCTTTCCCGACAATAGACTGGTTTATACTACTGATTTCATCATAGACAATCGGTATATTTCCTCCAGTGCAGACCGAGGTAGAACATTTTCTGACGCTAGATACACACTACTTGCAGGACACACTCTTCGTCCTCAATTTTCGTTGCCCACCATAACATTTGGATCCAATTCCGATTTCCACCGGGTTGCTTTATTTGATCGCACAATTCTATTTCGATTTCGATCTTCTCCATATACATGAGTAGAACGGGAAGGTCCGTAGCCAGACGGCCATACAAAATTCGTTTAAAAGCTTCTAAATTCTTCCGGCGTTTTCTGCCAGATTTTCGCTGGCGACGCGGTTCCTTCTAAAATATCATTTTGCCCGGGTCAACACGTTAGCCGAAAGCAGATAGGAATCATGACACGTCAAATGTACGTGGCTCGTCTGTGTTCGGCCGTCGATCAGACGGGGATGATCAATTTCTGTGAAAACGACGGGTCGAAAGCGAAAAAGGAAGACGCACCGCGTCCTCTTGTCATCGGCGAGCCACGCTTTTAAAACGGGTTCCGACGGCGCGAGCCGCGCGCTTTCTTATTTTTGCATGCTGTTTACGTTGTTTCCCTGGCAAACGTTCGTTAACGTTGTTTCTTAGCTCTGTCTTCTCTCCTCGTTGCGGGCGTCGCTCTTCCACCCTCGTCGCCGTGTCGCCGGCTGTTGTGCAGGCTCGATAGCGAGTCTCGGCTTTTGCTAGATTTAATTTCACCTTGCGCTAAACGAGAAGCGTCGACCTTTACTGCCTCGCCGTATCGTTACGAAGGCAACTGTTCCGCGTGGCTCTCTCGCTCTCTCGCCGACCGCTTTTGTAACCGGAAACCAGAGATCGACGTTCAAGACTGCAGGAACCTCGAGGTAAACAGCCTTTGTCGGCACACCATAAATATAGATTCCACGGCAATTGTTCTTAAAACATTGGACACCCAAGGGTTCTCTCTGGTTCGGCATTGTGATTCTGAGGCGACATTTCAAACTTCTTTTTCACAGCAGTGCTTTCAGTGAAATAATTCTGCATTTTGCACACTTATTAGTCAGCATTTAGGCGACGAAAATAATTTTCTTTGCGTAATTGTTTTGCCTCATAGAAACGGAAAACGACTTCAGCTTCCCTCCTGGCTTTGTAATAGAAAGGGTCTCTGTAAAAGCGGAGTTTAAGGGCGTGAAAGTTGAGACTTGCCCTTTAAAACGAGCACAAGGTAGAATACTGTAACGAGTTTTTACGTGAGGTTACACGAGCCAAAAGATGGTCGATAGATCGATTATAACTTCAGCGATCCCTTGATTTTGTTGGGCAATATACACGGAAATAAAAATCTCAAATTTCAAGCGTCTATCCACCTCATCGTTACAAGCACAACCATTTTCATCGTACACGAAGAAGGATGTAACGCAATCCCCAACAAAGTATTGAATTCCAGCAAATATCGATTTCGTCCCGATCCTTATTATTAATCTCGCCGCAATTAGTTGTTCGTTAACTGTCCAACGAAGTAAGGATATCATTGTACGTGCCTCTACATCATGAAAGAACTCGAGGAGCACCGTGACTCAAGAACGCTCGCTATTGAATTCTGCAATTAACTCGGGGCAATAATCGTTCGCGCCGCCAGTAATCGAAAACACGGGGGAGGAGTGCGAGGGTCAGGGGAAGGGTAGTAATTGCTCGACACGTGTGGAAAATTGCCGCGCGAAGGGCTCGTTCAACTTTGTATTTCCAGTGGCGGACTCAGAATAACCGCCCTGGCTGGCAAATAAAAAAAGAAAGAGACCAATAGCAATACCATTTGTCGTTTGGTTCGATTAACGACTCATTGTGCGGCCGGGTTCTGTCGGTCTCATTACATGTTGAAACGTCATGAATTCCAACCGCGACTCGTTTCGCAATCATTCGCTCGCAACAGTCATTATAACGCAAATGAAATTGTTCATGGCCGGCGAGGGATCGCCGTAATATTATATTGTCTAATCAGGATTTAACCTGTACGATTTTCCTGGCCATCGATTGCCATATACTACTTGTCTGACCATGGATTGGCTTATACTACTTGTCTGACCATCGATTGGCTTATACTTATGCTAAATGATATTGATGAATGATTGATACTGATTGATATGCGCTACTTGTCGGATCGTTGCTTGATATATACTGCTTGTCTGAGCATTTACGGTGCTATGCTACTTGTGTGATCAGTTGTTATCTTATACTATTACAGAAGGAGAATAGATGGAAAATGTTTGCCACAGTGAACTGTGTTTGTAAATCGATTAAATCGACGTTACATTTAATGGACTTTTATAAGACTAGGGATTTGTGGAACAGAGGTACTCGACGGAAAAGCAGACGAAACGACGGTCATGCTAGTATATCGTGGAATCGCGTATCCTTCGACACACAAACTCTGAATTACGACAACGGAGGCGCAACGTAAAAATAACTCGCCTCTCTAACGTTTGCCCTTTTTCCGTCGGTTCTCTCTCGTATTCGCTGCACTCGGCAGCCTTTGCCGGCTCTATTTACGATATTTTCGCAAATGATCGATGCACCCCCCTCCCGTATTACCATACCCCTTCACAGCCGGGCGTCGAGTCACACGACTCGTACTGTTCCCGTTTATTTAGTCCTTTTTCCTTTCAACGCCGTCATATTCAACCGTTACTGGCACTCGAAATATTCCGCCATAGAACCGAACTAGAAACACCCATCAACGGTGAATGCACCGACAAACAAGATAATTGTAATAACGTTAAAATAGAAGAGCGTGGGAGAGAGACTGGTTCCAGTTTCGCGAACAACAGTTTCGTAGAAACGCAGATCGCTTCAATCATTCCCGGAGCTGAGTATTTCGAAGCGTTGCCATTACCGCGTTATCGTTCGCATCGGTTTTAATGTGAATTAAACAGTCGAAATGTTACAGAGACCCGTTTGTCTGCGAACGTGAATGGAACAGTTTTTACGCGTTACCACTATTGTATATTGTCTGGCCATACAGTGGATTACTGCGTTCACAAATTTTCTCCTCTCCGAAATGATAATGACGAGCTCTCTAAATACACCACGATGCTCGCTCGCGAGTGAAGAGCGTCGAATACATTCGCCATACATCAAAAACCGAAAAGGTAAATATCTGCCGCTGCGTTTGATGGAGCCTGTGCGCCTGAAAGTTTCGCAGTCGCGAGTGCATCTCGCTTGACGCACGGCAGTCGTTCCGCGAAATTCAAGAAGATATCCTGGTCGACAACTTTGAAAAAACTCCAATTTTTCTCGCCTCGCTAACAGGCTCGCGGAAACGTGTCTCCGAAGTCGCGCCTTCAAATTCCCGAAATTGGCAAAGTTGCAGGAAGTCAAAATTGGGAGAGCGTGTGAAAGCTTCGCGTCCCTCTGAAATATGTTTATCGAATTTGTTAATACTTTCAGCAACCGATTTACTTCAAACTCGTTTCGGCGTGTTCAGGACACGTGTCTCCGGGCCGACACAATTTTAAAATGAGTGAAAAATGAAAAAGGGCAAAATTTTCAAGGATGTTACTCTCGATACTTAATTATTTCATTGCGGGACGGGCTATAGTTACTCTCATGCCAAACGGGAAATTAATTTTACGTTTATCAACTTGTTTTTCTTGCGGATGCAGTTAATCGCTCGCAGCAATCTCGGCTCCGGTAATTCCTCCGGAAAAAATTTCCGGAGATTACAGGCGGGCAGATAAAAGTGTACACAAGGTCTGGCAATAAACGGTACCGTGATTCAGCGTTAACAAATCTGAAAGTTGGCCTAAAATATCGCGGCAGTTTTTCCCCCGTTTTCGCGTCGGAGCAGGTGCACGGCGGCGAGCACGTTGTTTCGCGATCTGCGGGGATGTTCGGGCGGTAAGCGGAAAAAGTTAGTCGAGCGTGAAAGTTAAAAGCGCGGGGCCCATTAATTATCAACGATTAATATTTGCGCGAGGCGTTACAGAGACGGGAGGATGTAGGGGGATAAAGGGGGGACGATTAATAGCCGTTCCTTTCGAGGAATGGGTACAATCGAGCCGTTTCTCGTTGCCGTAAATAATTTTTCTGAGGGCGAGTCAAGCGAACGGGCCAAACCCGTAAGATAATGGAGCATTGTCGAAAAGCGGCCCTGTCGAAAGTTACCACAAGCGAAGGAGACCGCGGCCGGATGATCGATAAATGTTAGCGGTTGCGTTTCACATATTTCACCGGCGTATTATTGGACACGTAGGCGGGCTTGCGTGTACATGTGTGTGCGAAACGCGCGCGCGAAAGCACGCGGGAACGTGACTTAAATATAAATGAAAGTATACGCCGTGCCGATCCGCCCGACAGATCCGTGGAGAAAGCAAAAACATCAATGCGGGATATTTCAGTCTCTCTCTCTCTCTCTCTCTCTTTTTTTCCTCCACTCCTCCTCTTTACCACTCCCACCTTTGATGAGGCATACATCCGCGATTACAGGACTGCATTTTTTATGGCACCGGATGCGCACAGACAGACGGGCTTGCATAATCGAACGCCGGTCGTTATTTCGAGAAATCGATGCCGGCGAGTCGCGAAACGCGACACGAGTCGCAACTATGTTTCAATTAATTCGACGCCGGCGACGACGACGTGATTCCGCGGATTTTGTTGGGAATTCATAAACAGTGCGTTCGCAAACTGTTTTTCGATGAATCCGGGGTTAGAAATGTTTTTTAGAGATCTGGTAAAACTTTCATATTCCATCTGTCTGGTAGCGGAAACGTATGTGACATTGGTATGTAATTAAATAAGAAGCGCGAGTCAGGATGTGGTCAGGAAAGTGTTGTGAACCAATTTGGCACTGTATATAAGAATATTTGAAGATGCAGCAGCAGATACAGCAAATTTTACGGTTTAATGGCCAGGCACACGTGTATCGCGTTGAAACAGTGTTAAAATATTTATAGGCGTCACGCGGTGCAGGGTGGTACATGTCCGCGCGAGTAGTACAAGGCGCTATCTACGCAGCCTGGTAATATGCGATCATATGTGACCCGACAAGTGGTACGTGAGCGTACGCTGTCGGACAAGTGGTACGTGACCGTATGTGATCAGGCAAGTAGTGTTAGGTCGTACATAATCGGGGAAGTAGTGTTGAACCGTATATAATCCTACACGCTGGCCAACGCCACGTTGTCCTGCAAGTAGCGTGGGTCGTATATGATCAGACAAGCTGTACAAAATTGGTGTGCCAAGTAGCACAGCTCAATAATTCTTGACAAACCTCTAGAAACACAATGTGAGCCAGTATGTGGTCAGACAAATGGTACGAGACTGATCTATCGAGTAGAATAACTCAATAATTCTTGAAAAACATTTAGAAGCACAATTTGCATCGGTGCAGGATCTGACAAATGGTACAATACCGGTCTACCAAGTGGTATAATCCAATAATTCTTGGGAACTCTAAGAAACGTAATTAAAATCATAATATTCCTTTTCTCATCCTCTCGCTTTGCGTTCGTCGAGGTTCTAACTTCTCGTTTAGCCCCGATGCGACTCAATCGAGTTCTGCGGCATTTCCCAACAGTTTTCCTTGTTGTAAAATCTCCCCGCGGCAAGGATGTACAATTTTCCACGCGATGAGCACTTCTTCCCCATTTACACCGCGCTATCTCCATTGTCTTTCGAGACTATCAGGATTCAAATTTCCCTGACACGCGAGCAGTCCACCCAGTATCATCTCCTCGCCTAACACTCTCCTTCCGGCCGCAACGTCTCCTTCTTCCGTTGATCTTTCTCCCTCATCTCTTGGCTTCGTCCGCGCCGACGCGCGCCCCGTTTCTTTGACTTCTTCTTCGCAGGCCGACAGGGTCCGGTCGCCTCGAGAAGACGACCGTCGAGACAGTAATGAGATTTTCGAGATCCGGAGGCGGTGTCATAATCGCCTTAGGCCCGGACGGGGCACTTGACGCGAGCGCGAGATGCTACACCGGAAGCCGTCTTCCCAATCAGTCCGCTTGCCAGCCACCCTCTGCACCGGGAATTTAGCTGTTTTGTTCGGAATCTTCGTCTTTATTCGTGTACAGAAACGCGAACAGCTTTCGCAAAAGTCCGCCCGACTGTCGAGTTAATGTGATGCTCGATGGAAACTGTCCTGTGCTTTTCAAAGATTTTTTAATACGCGACTCTTTGTTTCGTTCACAAGTGAAACTGCCACGGCTGCGAAGGAATTTGCAAACAAACATTCTCATAAGGATGTAAATACAAAACGTTATATCGCAGGAACTAACTGCGTCCCCTAATGAAGATTAAAAACAAAATCGTAGCAGCGATCGTTTATTAAATTGGAGCAACCGTAACACGACGGTCTAGAAAAGCGGCTCGATCATTTTCTTCGATAAAATTATCCTGAGGCAAAACTCTGCCACAATTTCCGCTGCTACAAGGAAAGTAAACGGATGAATTGATGATGAAATTCTCAGAGGGCCACGAACGCGGTACGAAGGCTGTTTTCTCGTGTCGACGATTCAAAAAATTGATTTTTTTCTCTCCCGAGAAGCACACTCGACCGAGCGCCAGCATTGCGAGGGCGCAGGTAAAAAGGTAAGAAGCGAATAAATCGGATGTACGATGGAATCGAAGGATAAGGGAAACCGCGGCCGTGCAAAAAGAGGGTGTGGAGGGTGGTTAGGAGAGTTGGAGTCGTGGAAGAAAGCTCTCGGGACGAGTCAACAGCCGAAGGAAAGACGGGAAAAACCAACAAGACCGTGGACGAAGGGTGGGTACGGATGGTGGTCGGGGTTGCAGAGCACGGCGATGAACGCGAGAAAATCGAGGAAAAAAGGCGACGCCGTAGAAAAGGAACGAGGAGGGATAAGAAGAGATGCGGTAGAAGAAGAAGAAGAAGATGAAGAAGACGAAAAAGTAAGCAGAAGAGGAAGAGGAGCTCGGCCTGCAGAGCCAGCCAGGAATATCGTCCGGGATTCCAAAGTCGACGAGAGAGTAGGTAGTCACGTCGACGTGAAAGATCGTAATTGCGAATTCGTTGACCCGCGAGTCGAGTGAGCTTCTCCAAGAAGTCGCAATAGAGGGACGCCGGTTGAAGAGTGCCGGGAAAACGGGGGTTGGTTCGTCGCGAAACGGGGGTGGAGGGCAACCAACGGAGGTCCAGAGGGCGGAAGACACCGCGCGAAAGTGTGCACGGATAAAAAAGGGAAGGGGCACGCGGGGACGTACAAGGGGAACCGAGAAAGAGACAGAGGGAGAGAGAGAAAAGGAGAGGGGGGGACACGACGGGTGGCAGGTTACACAGAGAAAACGCGCGCGCGCGGAACCGACGAGGGGGCGGGAGAGGCGCGAACAAACAGACTTTGCAATCGTTTATTTTTCTGGCAATTATATTCTTCCGTGAAAAGAACCCGAGCCCTTTTCACTCTGTATTTATTTCTGTCGTGAATGCGTCGCGAAACGTCCGACCTTCAGTGGTGCTCAAGACGAGCGACGACCCGCGACAGACCGACTCGCGAAACCCTAGAATTTCGCGACACCGCGAATTATAAAATTTCAGGATCGCGTTGGTTCAGTGACGGACGCAGTCGACACCTCGCGGCGTTTTGAATGATTAGGCTCGCGACGGCGTTGTTTCGTGAATTCGATTTCGATTTAAGACTTAAGGTATTCCTCGATTAAAAATTCCGTCAGTTCCGGCGTAATGTGGCAAATTAGCAGACGCCAAGGAAAACACAAAGTACACAGTGTACAATCTGCTCGGCACCCCCGACATTTTCTAAGGCTCGCTAAGCGCCGAGCACATTAGAGGAGCAACAACGCTGTCGACAAAGAAGAAAGCTCGAGGAAAGCTCCAGAAAGTTTCCTGTGAGAACGTCGCGGAACGGTTGTAACAGAATTCTACGTGGAAAATTTTTCGAGAGAGGATCGCGTGCTGCCGCATATCCTTTAAACCCGTCGATACAGATGCGCGTGCGCACGTACACATACACGGAAATACAGACAGACGCAGACAGACGGACGTTCCAACAATGGAACGCGGAACTCGACACGGTCACTTTCGCGAGTGAAAACTACCGACGTCAGAACTCCATTCAGGGTGCGGGTCAATTCTGTCGTAAAGCGGCAACGAGTGATTCTTGAAACGCTCCCTCTGGAGGATTTAAAGAAGCTCTCTATTGGAAATGCCTGCTTTATCCGCTGCCCTTGCCTTCCATCCTCCCTCGGGAATTACGCCTTGGTTTAACCTTAGGGGGCCTAAGCTCGGAGACTAAGCAACTTATGAATCTCAACGCATATCCCTTTATGCCTAATAAACCGCTGCGTTTAACTTCGGCGTTCCGAGTATCCCCGTCATTTTTTGATACCATTATTGTTATTTCATAGAATTATTTTCACCTCTAGCATGAGCCTCAGGGTGCAAATTCACTCAGTTTCTACTTCTATTCTGATTATTACATTTTCCTACATTTTTCAGTGATTGTATTGCTAGATGTATCTCTTTAAAATCCCAGTTTATTGATTTGAAGCACAACAAGTTTACCATATATAGCTGTTAACATACCGGCCATTTAACACGGTCGACTACATCGACTCTTGTAAAAATATGTAACGCCCTAACGAGTTCCGATCGGTGAACCATCATAGCTTGTTAAAATGACCAGACAAGGCGTCGAACCGGAAGGGAAAGGACAAAAGCACACGGTTTCCCGTTTCCGAAGAGAAACGATACCTCGCCGTTTCGTGGGCAAGTTCTCTCGGGGAGCACGGTGATCGATAGGCAATAATTCTTAATTACCGTCATGCTCCTAATTATTGGTTTTCGAGTTCGATCGGCTGAGTTTCGCGATTCGAGCTAGCCGATAACGGGTAACTTGGACTAATCGACACGCAGTTCTCCGCTTCGGCGTACAAACAGGATGTTGAGCAATCAGGAAAGAAGAACGTGTCCATTAGAATCCTTTGAAACGCTTTTGTGGCCCTCCGATACACGAAGTTCTTCTATCGATGTTTGACTACTTGTTTCCTTACTAGAATCGATCCTTACCAGGTTCAAAACCATGAACAATTTTTTTTCGTTGTATTCAGACTATTTAACCATTTGTCTTCCTATTAAAGATTCTTCATATCACGTCGAAAATCATTAAAAACTAAAAGAAAAACATTGACATAAGTACCAGCAACTTCAGGAATTTTTTTAAACAAAACAGGTCCAAGGACCATTATTTAAAAAATACAAGCTCCACCTCTAATCTTCACTTAAACAGATAAAAATATTTGGTTATCGAAAATTTAAGATTTAGAGAACAAAATGATTGTGCCAATGTCAATCTCCTTAAAAATAAAATCTAACCGGAACAAAGAATTCTGGGTCTCAGCTGACCCGATGCCTAAACCAGAGCTCCCATTAAGCAAAGCAAAATCTGCACAATCGGGAAGTGCAAAACAGAAGGGTTAGAAAACTAAGTGCGCTCAATTTGCCTAACGCAGCTTCCAGAGGACAAAACACACTTTTCAGAAGTCAGGCGGGCACGAAGTGCGCCCGTGGCTATTCGTAGCCCCCGAAAAGGGTCGTGCACTTAATTAATCGAAAGTGAGACGTGGGGTGTCGAAGGGGTGGGTGGGGGTTGAGATCCAAACAATGTTCAGGGCGGGGCACGCCATACGCGTCTCCCGCGTCTTGTTCCTTGCCACTCGTGTCAGTCCCCAGTCTCCTTCTCTGCAGTTTCCCGGACCCGTAAAATATTCGGGATTATATTGGATTATAATGACCGCGTTGAATATGTATAGCGCGCCCGCGATTCACGCAGGACAGAATATACTTTCGTCCCGGTAGAGGCTCGCGAATCCTCGGCGTGTTTCTTCGCGCGCGCTCGCATATTTATAGGGGTAATTATTTATTAACGTGGATTCCGACCGGCGCCTCTGGCCTCCTTATTTTATTTCGTGCCTTCCAGGGTAACGAAATGTGACAGTGAACGAGAGATCGATAATCGTGCCTTCGTAATTTGCTAAATGGAAATCTTTCTTTAGCGGCCACTGCGAGGTATTTGAGCAGTGTCGATCCTTTGAATCGTCCCAGTGACCTACATCTCAATAATTTAATTTTGTATTTAATTTAAGTCTGTAGGGAAGGGGTTGTCAAAAGTATAAGCAAGAATTAATTCTATTGTGTCAATTATCAAGGCTTGATAGCACAGAAGTCATATTTTTCTTAATGTTACGAGTGAAATCGGATAGATAGGTAATAATGGATACGCACGCTGGGGTTGCGCCGATAGATACGGGGAACCCCATAAAGTGGTGGCTGACAACTAATGGCGCGTTAATTAGTCGCACGTGCTGATCGTTATAATTACCGATAACAGCAACATTTTAATCGGACCCGTTTAAATAACCGCGGTGAAATTTGTGGCTGTTGTTTACGATCGTGTACGGGGCTTTTTCCTATTAATTTCTCGTCCCACGAAAATTGCTTCCATAAATTCGGCATCGTCCCGTGGCTCGATACAATTCGCACCGTGACTCCCAATAATTTGCTGAATTAATATCCCGTTGTGATTCCGTTTAACGTTCTGTACGTGGCCCTCTATTCGCGACGAATCCGACGAAAAACAAACTCATTTCCTTCTATCGCTAATAATCTGTTGTCGAACAAAAATCTCTCTAGAATGATCTAAAACGTCGAATCATTTAAAATTCGAGCTTACTCTCACGGTGAAATAAAAGAAACTACGAATTGTGTATAAAAATGAAAATTCTTCCGACGTAGGTATTTAGGTATTCCTGTATTATTTGAATAAATTTTTCAAACTAGTAAAATTTTCTTACGTTTCACCAGAGTCTATGAAAGTGCAAACTCGATGTTTGCTAATTGTAATAGTCTGCGGCAAGGAAGGTACCGTAATTGGATGACGTAATATTTCCAGGATTTGATTATTGGAAAGCTATTAAGTTCGAAGTAATTTCGAAACGAGTGCGCGTGCAATTCCTGGCGAGTCATGAAAATCGAATACGAAATCTCCTGGGGTTATAAAATACGCATGCGATGGCCATCGTAATCGTAAAACTTGGATGCGCCACTTTGAGAGCTATACAGCCCGAATATGACACCATTCAAGGCATAGAGCACCGGTTACGAGGATTTCTGATTGGTCGAACACAGCACTGACAGCGTCCGAATTGCATGTTCGAATATGGTCGCGGCTTCTCCGTCGTGTAGAATTCCATTGAAATGTATTAAAGGCTACATAATTCGACGGAGGGACCCGTTGAATAATAAAATCCGAGAGCCGGCTGGACTCGCGGCTCATAAAAAGAAAACACGAATATTCGAATGCTCGCGACTACTGAATAATAGAATTCTGGATACGTGGCTGCTAAACCGTAACGAAAGTGTTGCATGTGTCTCGCAAAGTGCAAAGCAACGGCTTCGAAATTTTATAATTCGAGGCGACTTGTTCCTGCGAACGTGCACACTCTGTGTCCCGAAAATACAAATGACAAATGAACACTAGATATCGAGTCAAGTTATTTCCGATAATGGCTCTCAAGTGGATGCGTTGCTTAAGTCGAAAATTTTAAATGTCAATACCTCTATCCCCTAAATCTAGTCGTACGTGACTCTAAATTTTAATACTAACAACTAATGATGGATCTTGGCTTAAACACTTCATTCGCGATAATGGCTCTCAAGTGGATACGTTGCTTAAGTCAAAAATTTTAAATATCAATACCTCTATGCTCCTAAATCTAATCGTACGTGACTCTAAATTTTAATATTAACAACTAATAGATGGATCTTGGCTTAAACACTTCATTCGCGATAATGTCTCTCAAGTGGATACGTTGCTTAAGTCAAAACCACTAAACACCATGTTTCCAAACCACAAATTCCAGTTCCAAGCAACTACAAATTAAAAGGTCGAATTGCAGATATTTTAACGTTCCAGAATCCACACGCAAATAATTCAGTGCTCAACAATTAAAGCTGTGTACCCACTTGACGATTTTCAATAACAACGCCGAACACCTCGAACTGAGCCAGTGTCTTACAATATAAGATCCTCCCAGCTCGATAACACAAACACAACAGTCTCCACCACTACATTTGTTCTCGGATCCCCCACTGCTGGTAACGACCCTCACGTGTATACTTGGCATAAGCCCCGCCATTCGACTCCATCGACTTCGAGATTACACGGCTGAACTGTTCGATATCTCCCACACCACGAGCCTCGTCCTTGCAACGACCCTAACACCAAAACCTGTTCGAGGTTCCTCACACCACCCGACTTCCATTCTCCATCGCGATCCCCTCCACCTCTGTTTAACAAACGCGTCACCGGAAGGCAGAAACAAATAATGTCTCGCGAAAGGAGGACTACTTTGCATAGTGACGTCAGGAAAAAATAGGAACCACGTGTAGTTGGCCCTGTACCAAGTACCTGTGACCACAATGGGCACCCCCCTTGCTACCAGCCAGATAATTTCCAACCCCCGCCTAACCCCTCATCTATACAGGATGGAGCGTGTCATTAGAAAGAAGTAATGATTTTAATACTAAATAAAATTTTTAGTAATTTATACAATGAATAATGTTTCATATTAATCGGTTCGGATAATGGAGGTTCTACTGTAATCTTCAATAGAAGAAGCGATCCGAACGGTGTCATGTTTGGACTCGTTTTCGTCAGAAAAATGTCACAGATGTAATCCTTTCTTAAAAAATAATAAAATAACAAATCAGTTAATACTTTCCCATGCAGAATCACAAGCCAACTCGACCAACGCAACGAAACACATACAATCCTCTACAAAAACACAAACTTCATACGACCTCCGCAGACCTCCACCAACATCAGAGCTAATGACGTTAAATTACGTCGAAACGATTCAATCGGCAGAACTATTTTTCCCTAAAATCATTGCCGGCAGTAATTGAAGTGGTTGCAGTTACATGCGTCGCTCCGTGTGCGTCGGCACAGAGGTGCACGTACACCGACGCACACACGTCGTCTCAGTTACACGATGCATAGGAAGGATCGTCGTCCAGTGGAGAGACATCGATGACACTATACATATTGACAAGACACTCGAGACCGCCCGGCTGGGTCCTCGCCCTCCAGGTCCTCATCGCCCTCCAATGAACCTTTCCACCCCCGGTTTTCTCCACCCCGCCGTTGCACCCAGCCCCTACCCCTCTCCCACCATCGTCGTCATCAACCGGCATTTCCGCGCGACCAGTCGCGTACCAGTGGAACCGCGTGCCCTGGACGGATCGTTACTTTTTCGATAGAACCGGGGAATTCCTCGCCGTCGTCGTCGACCGCGGCGGCGGCGGCGACTGCGTCGATTTACAAACGCACCCCGGGAGAGCCCGGGCTTAAACTGTCAATGGCTGTCGATACCGTATTGGAGATCCGAGTGCCGCGATGTCTGCGAATGTTTGAACACCGTGTTCCGCGCGCGCGGTAGAGAGGGGTGGGGGCGGGGGGACGTTTTTATTCGGTTCTTTGCTCTCTGCAGCATCCGGGAACGGTGCCCGTTCCTCTCGCTCTGCTTGACATTGTTTCCGACCGTGGATACCTGCCCGATCCCCTTTGATGTCTGCCGACGGGCTCCTTCGCAGATTGACAGCGCTCCGCATTTATCTTGCAAGGCGCTCGGTTGTTTTTCCGAAAATGCGTGAAACATAAATCTTGCATCTGATGACATATTTAACTGCCGAGTATTTCAGTACGCTTATCCTGTTATCTAATTTCGGATCACCGCGCGTACACATCAAATTCCCAGCCTGGTTAACACGCGATCAACAAAACGTCGAAACACAGTCATTCTTTGAGAACTAACGCAATCATCGCGACAATGGACCGCAATCTTGGCCCCTTCATTTTTGCGCCGATTAATCCGGCACACCTGTTCTATACATTCGCATAATGCAACAAGCCCGCGCTAAATACATAACCGTGGAGCGGCGCGATGGTCGGAATGCGCTCATGAACTTTTCAAAATGGTGAAACACAAATAGTACACAATGAGCGGCCTCAAAAGCCACTTCAGCTCTTTCTTTGACGGTTCTTAGCCGCGCCGTTGCAACTGTTTTCACCGTTTCTCACCCCCGTTGATTAAATAACCAACGCCGCGAACGCGACGGCTAAACAGTCGCGACGGCTCTTAATCCCACAATAGAAAACACGGAAACGAATTAGCAGTCTCATTGTCGCCGCGACAAAAGAAATCCACCGAGGCTTTCTCCGTTCGTCGTGCCACTCGTTGTCGTTCGAAATCACGTTGGTAGGATCGCGAGCGATCGATGTTTCCGCGGCGTTTGCTTTATCGTCGGGTAAACGGGGAATCCCGGGATGCTTTCGCAGGCAATCAACGTCGATTCACATTCCTGATCGTGGAGAGACGCTCTCTCTCTCTCTCTCCCTCTCTCTCTCCTTGCGTGGATCGTCTCGAAAGCGATCCACCACCGCAAGTTCATTGTCAGCGCGTGAGCGGGAGAGAAACCGCGCGATAACCGACGATGAGGTGCTCGACAGGGAAATTCGCGGGATTCTGCAATAAAAAATCTGATCAAAGGGGTCTTCGCCCAGTAAATATTTGACCGGTCTTTGAGCTCGACTCGTTATGAGCATACTAATCGCGTCTCTCCACCCCAGACCGCCATTTTGCGACTTTTTTTTATCCTCTTTGTTCTGTTCGTTGAGCGGATCAGTGTATACGGATCGTCAAGAATTAATAATTTTGTTGATTTAAAAGTTGCCTGTAGTTAAATCAAGAAATAAATTGAACTGCAACTCTGTTTTGTCAGATGAAAATGTCAAGCGAGAGTTTGTGAGGTCCACACAAAAATCAAACGAGAAACAAATATCGTGGATCTACTAAAAAATGATGTAGTTTGTTGGCAGAGCCAATATCAGAAACTTTGTTACGGGAATATCTGGCCAATTAATCCCAAGGAAATTCGCGTACCCATTCGCGAATGTTTGATTTTCGTCATCCATCGACGCCTCAACACAATCGCCATTCCACCATCGGTTTCGGATCGGAATCGATAGAAAGATATCGGGTATTGTTTACTAGACGTATTGTGCCGAACCGGCTCCCCATCGTACTCGTAGTTTTCGAGTGGCATTGCGGAATAAACGCGGTGCCATTGTTCCGCGGTTTTTATCGTTCGCGCAGAGGTTAGTGCATATTAATCCGAGCGATTCGTAATTGCGCGCGCTGCGTTCTCCGGCCAATGGTGTCCAGCCGCGTGGGGAAGCGCGGGCTTTTAAATCGATTGAACGAATTGAAGACAATTAAACAATTCATAGCTACTTTTGTGCCGAAAATTTTACATACAAGACGACTCTTTATAAGATTTATGACAATTGTTCTTTCTCAGACCCTATCCTACTTAAATTAAACCTTTCTCGTTTTCCTGGAGTCACGGGTCGGGAGGGGTTGAAATCGCCATTCGGCGATATAAATAACGTTAGATGCGTCACCGTCTATTCACCGAGGATCCACGTGGAACAATGCAAACAGGATGAAACAATGGCGACGACAGTCTCCCTTTCTTCTGCGCTCTTTCCCCATACGGCTAGCGCGAAGTCAGAGACGTCGGGTGACTGCCGCCCGCGGGCCGACACACGGAAGAATAGCCGGAGCCCACGGCCAGAAAGAAAGAGAGAGAGAGTGAGAGAGGGGGAGAGAGTGTAGGAAACGAAGAAAGGGGATTTTTTTTATTTAATTAGCGAGATGTACGAGCTACAAAGAGCTCCCTCTTCGGGCCATCTGCGCCCACCAAGAGTCTTGCTTCAAAAGACACGGCCGCGCAGCCTCCGCTCTTGCCACACCATCCCCTGCCCCAGGATTCCTCTTCGACCCTCTCTCGCAAGCTTTGCTGTCTCTCCGAGCGGGATTAATATCACTCCGGGCTGCGCGAGGATCATTCCCGCTTGCTCGACCGATATCGTCGCGATTTTTCACCGTGGAGAGCTCGGTTAATGCGTTTGTCGACGCGCTTTGATCTGCCGAGGTTGTCCTTCTTTGCCTTTCTCTTTTTCTTCACCCCCTGTTGATCGGATGATAGCGTTGGCAATGCCAAATGATGGGGTTCGAAAAATGGCTGTAGTTTGGAATCATTCTGTGGGATCATTGGAGAATGCATCGCTCAGAATGGCTCGGGCTTCGGTTTTGGATTAAACCTCGTTCCTCCCTTGTGACAATCTAACACTCTCCTCCCTTGCTTTTGAAATTACCATTGAAATACCATATTACAATATTGAATTCACAAATTTGCTAATTTAATAATTAGTCATTTTGCATATTCACTTTTCACTGCTATGTCAATTTCATAATAAAGGGCAAATTAAGGTGAATACTGCAGGTATTAAGGGTTGTAAAAGAACACTCCTTTGTTCAAATTACAACGCTTCCTTCAAGAATTTTTATCGATAGAATAAAAACAGTATTTTGTATAAAATACATTGAGGAAGCACTTGTTCGTTTTTCTTATGAAAATAGATTATTTTTAAAGCGGTGGAGAACTATTATAACATAGAAGTCGGTCATTTGCAAATGTCTAATTACCTTTCGAGAAATCATACGTTTATAGAAAATTTGAGGGTGCAAAGCGCAATGCGCAAGACACTCCAAGAATAATAACTAAAAATCATCCTACTCTTGCGATTCTACGGAAACATCCCCTGCTGAACAATTGAAAGATCGTCCAAATAAATCAGACCCTGCACAAACATCCCCTACACCTTTCCACCGCTAAACAGCGACGAACCTTTTAAGATCTACTCAAGCCCACACACCGTCATCCTTCCAGTGCCGATCTCGCGGTAAAAGCGAAGGGGTTCAAAATAACTCGACGAATGCTCGCGAGCCCAATCGCGGGTGTTCAAACTCTCCTCAGCCTAACCGGCCGTGTCCCTTATCCGTCTTTAGGGTAGGTGCTTCAGTAGGGAAAATCGTATATTTCCAGGCCGGGTTGAAGGATGCACGCAATTTTTCAAGCGAACAGACACTTGCGACCGGTAGGATAGCGAGGCGGAATCAAGAGCGGGTATCACGACGAGGAACAAAGGAGAACGCGGACAGCCGGAGATAAGAGGCGAGAGGGAACCCGCGAAAGAGCGGGGTTTGAGGAGAGAGAGAGAGAGAGAGAGAGAGACAGGGGAATAGGGAGAGGAGAACATCCAGGCTTTTTGCTGGAGAATGTCCGCCGGGATCGACGGGGAAACAGAAGACCGCACGCCTCTCGCTTTGATCGGCGACGACGATAGGGGCGTCGAGGAGATCGGGAAAATATCGGATGGTTCGACGCGGACCCACGCGAACCCGCGTTGCCGTCGGCGACAACCCGCGCCGCGCCGCCCGCGAGATTGGCCGTGGATTACACTCGCCCATTGTCTACCGGCACACGTGAAAGCGCGAGTATCACTCGCGCGTGTTCGAACGTACGATCTTCCCCCATTTCCTCCCTTTCTACCGTTCTCCTGCTATTCTTCCGGCGATTGATTACCGACTGGTCGGGTTTAACTAGGTTTCCACCCCTTTTTCGCGGCTTCCTTTTCACGATACCATTGTTTTATTCCTCGATGGAAGGGTGAGTTCGTCCTCCATAGGGTTACTGCGTTCCCATTATTTACGCTTTCTGGGGAAATATGTGTTAAGATCATTCACGATTTGTGACACTTTTATATCATCTGTCACTGATATCGAAATGTTGACAATCGAGTAACGCGATATCGCGCTTAATAAAACCGCGTACATGTATCTCATTATTATTCAGTATATTCGTAGCTCAATGTGTTCGTGCAATCTGTATTTCCACTTTGTCACCACGTGACATTTATGGCTGCCGTTGCAAGTTCGATATTGCCGATCGAAGGATAATCCGCTTTAGTTTCGAACCCCGTATTCAACCACATATTGTCTTTAAATAAAATACCAAAGGTTTCCCAGGCGGTTTGCGTTTATCGCGCCCCTCCCAGCAAACCGTAAACGTCTGACGTTATTTCGGCAACGGTTTTGGCCCGTCCGTCCAATTTTTCATTACGACACGAAATTTCACGGTGCTCTGCACCCGGGCTATCTGGTTCCCGGATAACTCCACCGGAAGCGGCGGTGTTACCAGAGATTTCTCTACCAGGCCGTATATCCTGCCTGTCGTGTTAATAACTATCTTACGACTTTCATTACACTGTCCAACGAATTTTAACCCTTTTTAACGTTCCTACAACCGGCAGGCAATTCTCGTAGATTTTTAAGCACTGTATACAAACCCGAAAGTTTTCGTCACCCCCAGATTTTGAGAAACGCAATACAACAGGGTCCAGGTAACGAAGGATTAAATAACCGTACATAAAGAGTACAAACGATACTAGGAAATATTTATTTATCTTAAACCCAAAAAGAACAGTGTTTGAAAGAAAAGGAATTTGCCAACATTACAGAAATCTTTAAAAGGTAAACCCTATGATGAACAAAGGGTGCACAGTTTCTTACTAATGCATAACACAATCAATATACCACTTTTTACCGTGCTACACACGTTCCATCTGAATCTGATCTCTACATTGGCTAGTCGAAATAATTAGCTGTTCACGTTACGACGTACAAATTAGTTTCAAATATATCGATTTGCGCGCTCTATTAAATGGCGTGGTAATATGGAATGTCCAGTCGAGTGATGTACAGGGTGTATAAAAAGTAACGGTTATCCGTCCTAAGGGTGACTATAAACCTCTGGATCGGTGGGCATTTGTCAAAGAGACTTGCTGTAAAGTTGTTTGTAACAAAGAAAATCGTTCTTGAAGTTTTTCTTCACATCAACACCTTCGAGAAATGAAAAAGTTTGAAAGGAACGATACGTCGCAGACAAATAGTTATCGAGATAGAAGCTGTTAAAGTTTCTGCAAAATTTGATTCTGTGGAGTTATGCGTACAGCCGAAAGCCTACTACTACAATCCACCTGACCGTGTCGATGAGACGGAACGTAATCGTGTGCGTGTCTCGACACAAACGAAATTTAAAGAGACATTCGTCGCTAGGCTCGTACCAAATCATTGTCACCCTGCCCATTCGGATCGTAACTTTGCAGTTGCAAAATATGAAAGAAATCCTTGTATCCAATGTTATACATGCGAACACTAATCCTACATTATAAAATACTAATGTGAAGCACGCTTACAAATTTTTTTTTACAAATTTGAATCGCTTCGCTACCACGGACGTGTTAGGGGTCAGATTATACTAGTCCGGCAGGATGCTGGGGGTAATAAATCCTGAAAATTTGTTTACCCTGTTTTTGCGTCTAGCGTGACCTGCCTAGTATAATCTGACTAATATATACTAGTATATATTTATATTTGATTATACTAGTATAATCTAGTACTGTTTCCGTAAGGTCACAGACTTGTCATCACGCGACGCAATGAAGTTTCTGTTATTCGTTCGCATCTTTTTCGATCAGTGCACACGATTCGGACGCATCACGTACGATAAAAAGCCTCATCTCTCTGAAAGCGTTTACGTAAAATCAGCAAACTCAATTGAACGGGGGATTAAAGGACAGCGAGCCGACAATGACTTGGAAGGATTCCGTCGACAGGATGTTCCTCCTATCCCAGGCTGTGTCTCGCGGATCCATGGGAAGGGGGACAGATTGATCGCGCTTAATTCCGTCGAATCATCATTAATTTCTGCGTTGAGTGGCGTGGGGCCAGGCCTCGGGTGCATCGAACCCGTTCCGCGGGAAATACGAACGGATCAACCGGCTACCCCCCACCCCCATCCCCCGTACATTCCATTCTGTTCGCCGGGGACTCGCGAAAGGGGCTCCGGCTTCGTCATTCTACCGCGGGGGAGGGGGGTGGCTCCGGGGGTTGACGGGGAGGGGGGCAGGTCGGGTGGCGACGGAGTTATATCGGGGCTTTGGAGGTATCGAGGCTTTTGGGATCAAGTCTGCCCGTCCGTTCACCGGCTCGTCAGGCTGCGTTGGTGTAAGCCGATTATACTCGTGTAGCCGGGCGTCCTTGTTCCGCCGACAGGCTCCGACGGCACCTACGCCTCGGCACGGTCGCGTCGAGATGGCGAGACCGCCGCCTGCTCGCCCGATAGGCTCTCCCAAGTTTTCGGCGAATCCCGAGGAATTTCGGGGACCGATGCAACCCGTCGTGTCGTTCTTTCCGCGGATTTCCGCGCGCAATGTCTCTGGACGGAATCCAAAATCGAGGTTGCGGAACGCCCGACAGCCGTTTCCACGAAGCTTCCGTTTTTCGAGCTCGTGTTGTTACGAGCTTCGAATTACTATTAGCGGAACTTTTATTCCGCGATTCAGCAGACAGTAGGTGGTACATGATGCCAGACGTTCGACCCTTTGTGATGGATCGTGCGTTTTCTGTCTCGTGTTTGGACTGCGGAATTTATGAGTTTATAAAAATAGGTGAATGGAACAGAACTTAAAAAAGAATGATTAATCGGTAACGGACTTGTAACTTATTTTGCTGAATCTTGTTTGTAAGTTTAGAAGCTAAACTTACGGAACCACGATAGCCATGTTTTGCGGAGACCGGCTCGAGAGGCGAATAAAAAAGAGTTATTTGTTTAATTTCCTTGGAGGTGCGCATTCGGTTGAAATCGTTTTTGGAGAAAAGTGAAAGAGACGAGAAGCGAAGACGGAGCAGGCTGGACGGATTTATTACACAATTATTATGGTTAGGTTCGCCGCGGTGCGGGTTGCGTTATTCACATTAATGAATTAACTATTTACCGTGCGGCCCGTAATAAACGCCAGTAACGTGAGAAAGTGCCGCTGGCGAACCACAATCTCGACTAATCTCCGCCGTTGCTGTTGCCATCGTCTACCAGCATTCTCTCGACTATATACGTAGAAATGAAGCCGCGGGAGAAAACGCAACCGCCGCGCCACGCGAGAATCACTAAAAATTCCCCGACCGTTATCGTTTATTATTCTAAAAACTTTTTAACGAACCTCTCTCACCGAATGATATTCAGCTGCCCGTTAACAATTCATTTGCGTTCTCTCGTCCGACTACAACATAACTGCCAGAGAAATCTGTCATATTCTTTTTTTAATGTTACTATCAATTCCACCAATATCCACGATCGCTACTATCCACTACATATAAAAATTGAAAAGGTTTGAATCACCTTCCAAAGAAGAGAACTGAACGAGTTATAATTATAACTTTTAATTTTATCTGCCATTTGCAAATCATTAGCAGCGTATCATTAACGAAACAATATTCCCAAAGGGTTTTTTTCTATATTAAAATATCCCGCAAAAATCACGATGCATCAAACAAAGCTGGCTCCAGCTTTCGAGTCGTTAAGAAAATTAATATAATTAATGTATCCTCCAAAATCTGGTTCCACCGCAAACGCGAAGATATCTCGTGGAAGTTCGTTAATTTCTCCGTTGATGGCAATCGAACGACAACTTGGCAAGCCTGCACACTCGGAGGGTCAACCCAATATTATTTAACCGATGAACGGTGTCAATTGTACCCGAATTCAATCGAGGATCCTTTATCGTACAATGGATCCCATATGGTCGCCGTGCCGGGTCAACTGGAGGGGTCAGGAATCGAGAAGAGAGGCGGAGGGGAGGTCGGGAATGAAGGGGGTGAGAATGAAGTGGGGACGAAAGGGGTTGATGTTAAATCCGAAGGAAACGCAGGTATCTACCGTAGGGCCGGCTTCTCGTGTTTTCAAAGGGCTTTCGAGAAAAGCACGATGCAACGTTCGACAGGCTAACCGAACCGTTTTTGACCTGGTTTCCGGTGTGCACCGGTATCTCGTAACCCCTGTGCAATCGATGCGTCCCGTGTGCGCTTTGCGTCGAAACGCCTCGTGCAACGGTATTCGATATACGTTTCGGCACTCATGCTGGATACCCTCGCCGGGGACATCCGATCGAACGAAATGCCACTTTTGCTTGGACATTGTTTTAATACCTTCGTACCCTTAATACTTCATCCGTGCCTCCCGTTGGGCTCAAGCGGGCTCCTTTATTATCTCCAACGATGTCGCTGTTATTTTTTACTATTTTTATATCTTCATATTTCATGTTTTTTTTTTTAAAGAATTGGCAAGAAAAATATTTCCTACTATTTGTGCATATCGTCGACTGTTTCATATTTTCGAGACGAAAAATAAATACAAAAATTGAAATGAAATGTTTACGTGAATTTTAATGATTATGGGACATTCTTTAAGTATCTAGGGCTAACAAAATATTGATAATTTTATTTCTTTTATGACTTAAATTGAATGTACAAGTTTTTTTAATGGGCTTCAAATGGTATCAAATTAACAGTCTCGAGTTTTTTAGAAAGTACTGACACTACTTCCATGTATTGTGCTTTATTTAATGTTTCCCTTGCTAGAAGCTAAAATATTTCGTTCAATTAATATAATAAAGAAATCTACAATTCATATGTGAATAAATGTTCTGTATAAATGTTTACAGATAAATTCTACTTCGTTAGATTGGAATGAATAGAATATACACAAAGAATATATACAAAGAATATATATATATATGTATGTATGTTGTTTACTCTATTCGAAAACGTTCTGGTATTTTCCAGTGTATTTTGTTTTGTTATTTATTCCTGGATGCTGTGCCATCAATGAAAGAAGAATTGAGAGACTGCGGAAAACAAATGAATACAGTAAGATAAATAGTGAAACCTTTGAACAACAGGAACGGGAATAATGAAAATTGTTATTTTAGGCGTAAGTATCGCGATTATCGCCGGTATTTTCTTTAAGCGACGCGGTCGAGGTAGGCAAGCGACGGCAAACAATCCCGTACTCGATCGAGCAAGCTTTGTGTTTCGAAAACGCTTTCCGGGCAGGTTGCAGGGTGGTCCTAGAGGGTAACTGAACTGCACTTGACCTAGTTCCCGACATATTGCTATCAACCTCGACTATCGCGGCAAACCGGTGCTTCTGATCAAAGGTTCGCGCGCGTGGCCGTAGTGTTTTTCACGCGTGTATTTTAATTGTTTAGTCGCCGCCCGCGCTTTGCAAATTGCTACTCGTCCCCTCTGTCCGCGACGCCGGAATTATTCGTTTGCGTTCTCGCCGAACACCCTCTGCGAACACTGTTTCGATGCGGTAAACATGATACAAATAAACAATTTTTCATTCGCACTTTACGTTTAATCCTTCCGCTCGATGCCGAGCGGAAATGTTCAGCAGCTTCGAATACTCGCCCGAGTATTTTTCTCTTCGTTTTAGGGGAACGATGTTGTTAGACGCGGATTTCTAACGCGTCTTTGAACAAATTTTTTGGCATAAACGTTCATTAAAACTGAATGTTCCGATGAACCGAGAGTTCTAATAAAATTTGTTTCTATAGTAAAATTTACAATTTAATACAGTTTACATAGCTGTTCTCGAAAAATTCATTCTAAAAACGTATTAATGAAATTCACTCGAAAAGCATATTGACCGAATTCATTCTATACACTCATTTCAAACAATTTCATTCTAAAAATATATATTTAAGAGAAACAGTGAAACGCAGCCCAACGATGGCGGCTCTGCAGTATTTCGATTCAATCGATATCAGAAATAAATACGTGCAGTAATAAAATTCCTGCACGGGCGTTCAATCCCGGAAATTCGTTCCGGCGTTTAGTAATAAAATTGCTGAAACGGTAAATGTAATAACAATAACTAGTTCATTCAACTCTGTATGATAAAATAGTTAGTGTAGCCGGCGTTCGTCGAGTTTGAAAAACTCCAACGGGTAGCTTCCGGAATTTTCACGAAGGAGGAAAGCCGAGAAGCGTTTAAGTTTAATCCCCGCCCCCACCCCGCCCATCGCAATCCGACGGAGCTCATTAACGCCGTATGTCTGCAAATAAAAGTTCGCCATAATAGTCGGTAATTGGGCTGCGTACCGTGCGCACACGTGACGCGAACAAATATGGCGGCGAGGATGTTCGAAGGGAGAAGCGACGCTAGTTAACGCTTAATGCGTTTTGGCTCGAACAGCAGCCGAGGCTCTCCCTTCTCGAAGATAGAGGTTATTGGTGTACACGGGGTGGAAAATGGGTCAGAAACGATTCGATGAACACCCCCTGATTCCGTGACGGGGGTCGCAGCTGTTAAGCTGAAAGGAAAGTTGCCCGATCTTCGAGAGCGGGTCGAACTCGCATGCATTTTTCAAGGGAAGAAAAATGTTCCCTCGAGAGTTCAATCCTCCGCTGTATTGTTGTCGACGGGGTCGAATTAACCCCCCGAAATAGTTGTACAAAAGGTACGATCCTTTTCTCTTGTTTCGCGGTTTAGGGGAGTTCATTTCCTATAACAACGAGTTAAAAATATTGAATGAACGTGAATAGAAGTAAAATTCAAATGTGAAAATGAGAATTAATAAAAATGAAATTCACGGGCTACAGAAAACAGACCAGGTCTCTGGCAAATTTTCCTATAATCGCATGAAAGCCGTCGGATTGCGAGAATTCTCGTCGTAGGACGTTCGAAAAATGATTTTCTCGTAAAATGAGCAGGATGGAAAGTTTCTAGCCGATCACAGTTTGCCCTCGTCGGATTCCCGGTTCACCGATCTCGCTAATTTCGCGGAAGATCCGATTTAGCAGGAGGATCGCATGATCGCGAGCCCGGGGATTACGTCATTCAGTTTTAAATGCGCGTGTGCGCGCAACAGGAGGAAGAAGTTTAAAATCAAATAGCCGGATATTGCAGCTGGAGCGCGATCCGGAGCGTAATTCCTGATATATTCCGGAAACAAGGAGTTCGGATAAGCCGCTGCGCCGGGAAACGCTATTCCGAACAGTTGTCAGCTCAGAGTTCTCCGGGAAATTGCCTGGCGGCTTGTCTCGCAAAAATTGGAGTTTCCGCATTGGTGGCATAATAACGGTGCGCCCTTTGTACGCGACTATTCGCTCGACGTTGTCACCGTCTTGTAAGTCGCATAAGAGGATGCTTTATTCCATGACAGTATACGATTTTGTTTTTTCTTTTTTGAGACACCTTTTTGCACAGAAGGGCGCTGAAAAGCTTTCAAACATTTTGTCTCGTTCGAAGGACGAGTTAACAATTGGTGGAGGCGTATAAAGAATTTAATAATGCCGAGGGAGTAATGGGAGAATCGCAGGAGCGCCGTGGCATATTTTTTTCGAAACGTCGTCGTCGTCGCCTAATTGCATGAAAGTTCGGCCTGAATCTCATTAATGGCCGGACAATTAATTAAATCTCTTCTTATATTAGGATCCGCGTGAAATGGAGTCGGCCGCTGCTGGCAGAGACTGGCGACGCCGGGGCTTACATCCTCGAGCGTTGACATTCTAATGTAATTTACTTCCCGTTTAACGTAATTAAAGTGTACTTTGAGGTGTGGCGGGACGAGAAATTAGCAGTGAACTTCGGTTTACCGGGAAACTTCCCCGGCGGAATCGACACCGTCGCGATCCCGCTTATCTTCCGTAAATTTCGCGCAGAATTTCCCCGTTAACGATGATTCGCGATACGCTTTCGCCATCGCGTCGCTCCATCGTCATTAACAGCTACTGTTGCCGATGAGTTACGATAGTGCTCTCAGCCAATTTTGATGGACAGTCCTCCCAGAACCCGGACGAACTTCTTTCTCGAGATTAAAGTATGATAGGACGACGTTTATGGTTGCTATTCGAATCTTTTTGCAGGGCATGGATTCCCGAAATTTTTCTGCACAAAACAAAATTATACTAGTAAGTACTTTTGTGTCCATATATTCATATGCAAAATTTAGTAACTAACTCTTGGCTATTTTTCATGAAACTTTTGTGATACCATAGTAAATAATAATAACATATATTTGCTTAAAACTTGGTTTGATAGTTTTTATTTATCATCTCGTCCCCCAAAACTAAAATTTCTTAATTCCAGTGAATATTTAAAGGGAATAATGTACAGTCGGAAGTTCAAAGCAGGACGTAATTCTCTTTTGCAGCGAAATTGTATTCCCTTCAAAGAACATTCATTTTAGTGTTACATAATCTTGATTCAGAGGTAACATATGCAATTCTACTAGTTAATCGATAGGAAGGAGTAATACCGCTGTAATATGGAACGTGCCGGATAAAATATTCTGTTCAATAACGGTCATTACTATATCTAACGGAATGCATTAACGCGTCTCACAAATGTTACGGGAATACCTCTCGAATTAAATTCGACTGAAATCGAAATTTAATAAAACGAAGAAACCAAGCTGGTCCGTCGTATGCATAAACTATTCACGTTTAATTAATGCACGGATTTCTCTCGAACGGAAGTCTCTCTGATAATTCGTGACCAATTTCACATAACGTGTATTCAAAGCAAAAAAAAAACTATTTTTAATCAAATATCAATAGAAATGTCAATCTTGTTTCCCGAATTCCAAAATGTTTCATTGAGAAATCCAACGAAATGCAATCGCGGAGAAATTTTACAAAATGTAAAACCGAAAAGTCGGCGAGTTTTCACCGAAAGTGAAATTTACTTCCACCTACCGGATGCTCTTTTCGAAAAAGCGAAAATGTATAACTTAACATTTTT
Source organism: Halictus ligatus (assembly GCA_028454255.1). Lineage (NCBI taxonomy): Eukaryota > Metazoa > Arthropoda > Insecta > Hymenoptera > Halictidae > Halictus > Halictus ligatus. The sequence goes on along the minus strand of CM052139.1, from coordinate 4,715,211 downwards.
GGCATAATAAACCTGTCACACTATACAAATAACACAACAGGCACACTGGCCGTCAATTGAACAATGTCGAAAATGAGATAAACTCGAAACAATTTCCCCAATGAACGAAAACCTGAAAAGTTTAAATTTCCGGTACTAATCACTCTGTCAATTCCCTCGTGATTCATAGACGACAGGCGTGTTTCGCTCAATCGCCAATCGTGAAAGTAACTTTCTCATCGTACCGGGTACTTCCATTATGCGAATGCATCACACACGCGCGGCATTAAAGCCTAAAACCAGGTCGCACAGAAGCAGATGATCGCCCGTGGACCGCAACGAGCGCGAAAACCGCGGGATCGATTCAGGAGCGGTGCATTAAATCCCGAGCCCCGTTCATTAGTCCGGAAACCACGTGGCTCAAAGCAAGACCGAAAGGCAAACGTCACGTGACCAATTATCATCGCAGCGGCGCCGGACCGCAGCGGTACAATCAAATGATCGTAGAGGGCATGCGATCGGAGGATGCGAACCGGGTCCCCGGTGATGCGAAATTTCGCGTTCCCGTTCCGGATTTTTTGCTTCGTCTCTGTGCAACAGCCGTTCTCCGTTCTTCGTTTCCGATGTGCAGGTGTTACGACCGCCGCGCCGGGCGGCGCTGGCCGGTCTCAGCATCCGGTAACGCAATAACGTTCGATTATTGGTAGTCACCGGGGTGCAGAAGTGGACAGGGAGATTGCCAGAGTGTGAGACAGAGAGAGAGAGAGAGAGAGAGAAATAGAGAGAGATAGGAAGAGAAACCGGTCGTATATCAAAGCTCCCGCCGCTTTCCCGAAGCTTTGCCCGCCGGCGCGGCGTCAAAAGCCCGCTCAGCGTTTCTATCCGTCCCATCGCGCCAGAGATCCCCGACGCCCCCGTTACCCGCGCACACCCGCCCACCTACCCGATAATGTACAAATATGAGCGACGAAATGGAGACCCTTGGATAAACCGAGACCTCCCGCGATGCGACGCGCAGCTCGCGAGGGCTGAATTCAATCGCGACCCCCCTTTTTCCAACGACGCGATGCAGAAAAGCGTCCCTCTTCGACGACGAACTACGGGTCCCAGTCTTATTGTTCCACTGAAAGCGATTCGGCTCGATCGGCGTGGAGGACGAACATGATTCTCCACGTTTCGATCGTTGTGCCATTCCACTTCCTGCCATGCGACGATATTGGCTGGCAATATCGACGAGGGTGAGAGGGGTTGCGGAGCGTCCGTGACGTCTTTAGTAAAATACTATCTGCACAATCTCGAACGTTTAAGACTTGTCTAATGTTATTATCACAGGATTATATTATCACCTTTTATGCGGAAATAGAATTAGTTGCGAGCA